>JBBPUL010000236.1:0-27944 GCA_038094675.1 Spongispora temasekensis | reverse complement strand
GGAAGGTCGAGTGGCCTCCGCGTGGCCTGCATGGAGCCCTAGCAAGCCGAATCGGGGAAGGTCGAGTGGCCTCTGCGGAGCCGGGTCATAGAGACCTATTACCGCCTACAAAGGAAATGGGTCTCACGGACCACTATTGCTTCCGAAAAGTGGTGACTGAGGTGGTCGCGGTCACGGTGCGCTGGTGTTTACGTAACTATGAGGTAACAGGAGCCTATGATATGTCGATTCAGCGTCCGACAAAGACATTCATGGCTGCACAAAATGAGTGGCACGAAGTTCTCTCCGATGCCATGCGAGATGATATGCCAGGTCAGTACATACACTGAATGCCTCTAATGAGTCGATCTAGTAATGCCATGGTGCTGGCGCACACTGCACATACATACAGCAATGCAACTGGCCACGCTCAACCCAGTGACGAATGCACCGCGCGTCCGTACGCTCATACATCGAGGCTTTCTTACCGCATCAAAGGTCCCCAAGATCCCACTCATCCTCTCGACGACAGACGTGCGCGCACCCAAGGTCGCACAGTTGGCCGCTGATCGGTGGGTCGAAGTCGTGTACTGGATTCCGCGCACCAAGGAACAGTTTCGGATCGTCGGGCTTGCCCATGTTGTCCCGGCTCCTGGGCATAGGGGGGAGTACCCGAGGCGAGAAGGACCAGTGTGTAGCGCGCTGGATGCAGAGGGGCTCGACTGGGAGGCAAAACGGATGGACGTGTTTGATGGGATGAGCGGGCAGTTGAAGGCGTCATGGTGTCGGCCCATTCCAGGCACGCCACTCGGTCCGGATGGGGAAGAGGAAATGAAGAAGTGGCCACAAACGCTGCCCAAGTTGAAGGACGCAGAGGAGGCAGATAAGAAGAATCTGGCGATGGCGTTGTCCAACTTTGCCTTGCTGCTCATCGAACCATACGAGGTAGATTATGTCGAGCTTGGAGGAGAGCTTGACAGGAGAACGCGATTCGAAAAGTGTTGGTCGGAGGATGGCTCTGTCGGATTCAAGGCGACGCTGCTCGTACCGTAGGTTTTGTATTTTATCATCATACTGATAGCAAGTATAGTAGAGGCAATTATCATGAATCGGATGTTAAGATCCTAACTTCAACTTCAACTCAATGGTGCATGTTTCCCAACAAAGGCCTAGAATCCAATCGGTTAGACATTCATTATCACCGCCGGAGAGCGGAGAGAGGTACATACGGAGAGTGCTTCGTGCTCTGCGCCGACTGTCGAGTCAAGCGGATTTCCACCCTTGAAGACCATGATAGTGGGTACCTTATCATCATCTAATGAAGTTCGCGTCAAACAGACACGAAGTAAACATACATGAGTAATGCGGACTTCTTGGGCAATGTCATCATGGTTGTTTATGTCGACGCTGTAAAACTTGGCGACAGTGCCATGTTCGCTGGAGAGACTCTCGTAGATGGGTTTGATCGCTTTGCATGGTCCACACCACTCTGCCCAAAAGTCGATGAAAACGGTCTGTTCGCCATCGTCTATCTGAGAGTTGTACGTGAGTCTGATAGTGAGACGAAGTGAGATCTACTAGTAGGGCCGCACAGCGTTCAAAAATTCTGGAAAGGATGTGATAGCTTTGACCGTCATTGTGGCAGGCATTCCCCTCTCCGGACCGTTCTTCCGTGCCAGTGTGCGGAGGTATACTTATTAAGTAATAATAAGTATACCCTGCTTCCGCCGGAAGAAACGGTGATGACGGTGGCACCGTCGGTCGGGTTTCGACGACCTCGGCTTCCCACGAGGCTCGACTGCAATCTCTTCAGTGCAAAACAGAAATGAAATGCTCAGTCGCCGGGATGAGGACAGTTTCAGTAATCGTCGCCAGCTTCAACCGCAGTGCCTCAAGCAGTGGTTCTTTTAGTGTAACATAGCATTTATGAAGCGAGTACTTGTTGACTAGTTTCCCAACAGGAACAACCCTCTCATGTGTTCGCCGTTGATCAGTGCGCAGCAATATATATCCCACAGCACTTGCCATGCCCATCATTGCATCCCTTTCCTTTCTGTTCTATATTTCTATGAAACCCTAAACTCGCCCTCGAGGACTCGACCACTGGCAGCATGTATGGTTTGTTTCCAAGGCAGTTTGCAGCGCTTTTCTGGAAGAATTGGATCGTTTTATCCAAGCACGTACTTGTGAGTGTGCTCCCGGAGGCGACCATAGGTGTATTCCTGACAGTCGACCAGCTGAACTCTGCGCGCTGTGTCTTGCTCCCTATCGGTTACGGAAGTATGTCCGTACCTTATTTCGCCCTGGACCCTTGTTCACATACCTTGCAGTTTTTCTTGCGGTCGCTCAGACATTCCTCCTAAAGACCAACAATGTATGTTCCGGTCATCTGAACCATCCCTTTTTTTTTTGCTCACGTCGTTGCAGTATGGTCTGGGGTCCCCTGTTCCAGTTTCCAATTTCACCCAGCAATTCGATGGTTCTCTGGCTCTCATATGGGCCGATGGCACAAACGGCACCGGGAATCCATCAGCGGAGGCTATCATGGCGCATATAACCAGCGGCTTCACTGACTACCAACTGAGCGCTGTCAAACGGGCCGCCAACCCCACTGATATCCCCTCTTATTGCCCACAAAATTTCAACTTGGTCTCGGAGTGTTACGCTGGCATTTCATTCAATTACTTGCCTGTCTCATCCACTGACACCACCCCTATCAACTATACGATAAGCGCAGATGGGGGTCTGGTATATGTCAACGTTTACAGTCACACAAGCGATTTCGAAACTCGCATTCTGCCGCTCCAGTTGGCCATAGACGAGGTGTGTAACTTGAGTGGTTTATCAAGTTCACTGCATTGACCTTCCAAGGCATTTATCGCTCTGAGAGCAGGACAATCGATCCCGACTCCGTTAGAATGGCCATATACACAGGAAACAAACGAACAGCAGTCGACGAACGAAAGACTGAGTAAGTTACTGTTCTGATATCTGATGATATGCGCCGTTTACGTTTTTTCTAGGCTACATTAGAGGTATAAGGAATCTACTCGTTATTGCACTGTGCGTATTTACTACTTTGTGTATTCGCCTGGTCCTCACCCCCGTGATAGTTTCATCTGCTATATTGGCATCTCGTATCAGCTACCTGGTGCTTTCACTGGAGAACGGGCCAATCTGTTGACTTGTCACATGAAGGCGATGGGTCTCCTTGATTCAGCTCGAATAATGTATGTACGCTCTCCATGTGAAGATAGTTCTTCCACTTTAATTCTCTTCTTTAGATCATGGCATCTTAGCATCTCCTTGGCGTATCTTCCAGCCTGGATCGCCGTGTCGTTGATATGGCATTATCGGATTTTCGCAAAGACCGACGTTGGCCTGGTTCTCATCGTGCATCTCCTACTTGGTTTCTCGCTTGCCAGCTGGACTTTTTTTGTAGCTGCCCCTTTCGGAAAAAGTCCGCAACTCGCTGCTGTTGTGTCAACATTCTTGTCCATTCTGTTCGCGATTCTTGCCCTGGTATTCTCGCATGTCGGCACTGTAGCCGCTACGATATTCACGCTTATCTTCCCTCCTGGCTACTATATCTTTGCCGTCCGCGCCATGTGCGGTTACGAGAATCACCTCATGCCAACCAACCTTCTGAGGCCGGACCCAGACGAGCATCTTACGCTTCTGCCAATCATAATTGCCTGTATCGTAAGCGTCACTTTGACTCTTCCGAGGATCTGTTTTAAATACATCACTTCCAGATTGATATATTTATGTGGCCTTACCTGGGAGCGCTATTGGAAAAGCGGCTTTACGATGCGAGGGACTCGTCGGGCGGATTTTGGCCGTGTTTCCGCAAGAGGAAACAAGAAGAACTCCCTCCTCACCCGGACGGAGTAGCAATATCTATCCGGAACCTCCGCAAGATCTTCACCCCTTCTATGTTCAGTCGTGAGAAAAGGCCCGTCACTGCGGTCTCGAATCTTTCACTGGACATTCCAAAGTCTGGTATCTTCGTCTTGCTAGGTTCCAACGGGTGAGTCTTTATGACGTAGCAATGCCTGTCTAATGGATGTTCTGATAATGAGTCGCCAGCGCTGGAAAGTCGACTTCACTTTCTATCATCGCGAACATCATAGGTCGAAGCGCGGGCTCTATCACTTTCGAAGGCAGTATGAAACGTCCCGCACGTGGCATACTGGGAATAGTCCCTCAGAAAAACGTTCTGTTCCCCGACCTCACGTGTTACCAGACTCTCCGTGTGTGGCGGGCCATCAAGTACTCTTCGCAATCGACAGCCGAAGACGATGATTATGAACAGTTGCTGCACGACTGTGACCTTGGGATGAAGATACACTCAAATGCCAATGCGCTCTCCGGGGGACAAAAGAGGAAACTCCAGCTCGCCATTGGACTCATTGGCGGTTCCAAGATTGTGCTCGTTGATGAGTGCACTTCTGGCGTTGATCCTCTGTCCCGTCGTGCACTATGGAGGACGTTGACGTCTGTGAAACATGACAGAACCGTTGTATTCACGACCCATTTCCTCGACGAAGCTGATCTCCTCGCAGATCGTATTGCAATCTTGGCTGCACCTGGAAAACTGGTTGCTGAAGGATCCCCCGTCTCACTGAAGACGAGTCTTGGACACGGTTATAGCATTCATGTCACGTTTGGTCCCAAGGACACTGGAGAAAAGGAACCTACGAATTTATCGTTGGAAGTCCTAGACCGCATTCACGAGTTTGCTCCACAATCTACGCTGTCACCGTCATCTCCTACTCATGTCGTGTACCATCTCAAGTCCAAGGACTCGGTTGTCGTCGAGAAGGTGCTTCAGATGCTCCACGATGCGGCCGCCGAATATCATATTACGTTTGTGGATATTCTAGGGACATCGATCGAGGACATATTCCTCGAGCTAATGGAAACAGAGTCTCGGGCTCGGTCAGAGGACGGTGTGGAGAAGTCAATGCATTCCACTGACAGCACCCCAACCCCAAGCACGCCAGACCCTTCAGGGGAAATCTCAACGCAGTTTCCATTGCAACTGGCCGATGGGCGTGCGCGGTCGCCGTTCAGTCAGGCACTGACTATATTTTACAAGCGGATGCTCATTGCAAGGAGGAGTTGGCTCACGCCTGTGCTCACTGTTGTCATTGCAGTCTGTGGAGCCTGTGTCCCTTTGGTCTTTTTATCTGGCCAAACCCCGTCGTGCACAGTCAAGTATATCAATGAAACGGTCATCCCCCTCTATTGGGCAGTCTCGCCTATCGATCACTTTTATTACACGCCCACTACCAGTATCCTGGAGTCACCACCCAACATTACAGCGTCGCTCGGTCCGTCGGCCGCGGCAATGCTGACTGAAAATATTGTCGACAATGCCACGTTTGTTTCCACCATTCAACAGGACTATCTTAATATCCCGGTGGGCGGTGTATCAATCGATGCGCAGACAGGAGATGCATTGGTCGCCTGGGATGCCACACCTGTTCCGGGATTTGCGGGTCCGACATTATTGAACCTGGCAACAAATATTCTGTACAACCATGCCTTGAATGCGTCAGATGAAACTGCGGGGATACCGAGCATTATTATGGCCAACTATGCAAGCTTTCCTCGGATTGCAGCTGGGACGCTTGTCGACTTGAAATGGGTTGCATTCTTTGGGGCTACCATGGTAAGACTTTTGGCATTGATCATGTCTTTGCTCGTGTTTTAATTTGTTCCCAGGCTGTATACCCCGCATTCTTTTCATTGTATGTTTCGAGGGAGCGACGTTCGTCGGTTCAAGCGATGCAATTTTCGAATGGTTTGTCGGACCCAATCGGCCTTTGGCTTGGCCACTTGCTTTGGGACTCTGTCTTTTCCGTCATCGTAGCCACGGTTATAATCATCGTCTTTGTTGTTACTTCTCATCAATTCTATGGGCTTGGGTTGTTTGTAAGTTTCTATACTATACTCTCATCTCCTGGTTACTTATAGACTTTCCGTTAGTGGATCGTACTCGTTCAATACGGCATCGTTGGTGCATTGTTTGCTTATTGCTTTTCGCTTTTCATGTCCTCCCCCCTAACTTCATTTGCCGCTGTCGCTGGATATCAAATAATTATGTATGCTGTAAGTGGCCAATTCAGCCCAGTGTGGACGAAGCATGCTGAGTCGTTTCAGCTGTACTTGTCTGGCTATCTCCTCACCCTTACATACGCAAAGACATCGCAAGCCAATCACATCATTACGATCATTCGTGAGTTCATGTTTATGTGACGGGTATTCTTGATTTCGACGGAGGTTTCTGTCAGATTTCACTCTATCAGTGCTTTCGCCTGTTGCAAGTGTTGTATGTATCTTGACGAGCTGTTCATTGTGCGCCCTGCTGATTTTGTGCCCCAGTTGCGCTCGGCCTTCGTTTCGATCAATTTATTTTCTCTTCTTTGCAATGGGTCCACGCCGGTTACAACATCTGCCATGGGTAATATTATGAGATATGGCGGACCGATTGCGTATCTCTTTATTTACGGCTTCATCCTCCTCGGTATTCTCGTCTGGGCTGACTCTGGATCTATCGTTCCGCGTCGATTCTTGAGGACGCGCAGGCAGCAGGCTCGATTAGACAAGAACCTGGCTGCCAATGAGGTTTCCAGACAGGATGTTGCGAGAGAAACGAGGGGAGTGGCACAGTCGAACGATGCGTTGCGCGTCCTTCACGTTGCCAAGTCGTTTGATGGGAGGAGAGTGGTGGACGATGTCTCCTTTGGAGTTCCTGGGGATGTTATATTCGCCATGCTTGGGCCCAACGGAGCAGGCAAGACGACGACGTTCAACATGATTCGTACGTGATCGTTTTCCCTGTACGACCTGATACGTGTGCACTGATTCGTGAATATGCCCAGGTGGTGATGTCGTTCCCGAGATGGGAGATGTAAAGATCAAGGGTATTTCTGTTGTCAACTCTCCCCGCAGTGCACGGCTCGCACTCGGCGTGTGCCCCCAGTTCACTGCCATTGACACCCAACTGACGGTGCGAGAGCACTTGTTGATCTACGGTCGTCTAAAGGGGCTCTCGCGCGGGCTCGAATTGGACGCGAATGTTGATTCGCTTCTGACGGCGACCTCGTTGAATGTGTATGCGGATCGGTTAGCGAGTCAGCTGTCGGGTGGAAACCAGCGTAAGCTGTCGTTAGCGATTGCGCTTATTGGTGAGCCGATCCGGTCACTTGCTTGTTTGCACTGCTCTCAGGCTAGTTCTCATGCCTTCCAGGCAATCCTTCTGTCGTGCTCATAGACGAATTTTCTACCGGAATTGACGCCAAGATGAAGAGAGAGATGTGGGGTACATTGAGGAATGTTGCGGTCGGGAAAGCGGTCGTTATCACCACCCGTGCGTTTGTGTTATTTCTGGCTATTTTATATGCGCTGGACCACTTATCATTTCACTCTTGCACAGATTCTATGGAAGAGGCGTCTGCCCTTGCGAACAAGGTTGGGATTATATCCAAGAAGATGCTCGGCAAGCAGTTCTGTTTATTCACGGATGGCACTCTGGTAACTTCACCTTACTGGGTGCCCACAGCCATCGGCACTACCGAGGAGCTCGTCGCGCGTTATGCGACGTATCAAGTCCACTTTTCGTGTCCGACTCGGGAAGAAGTGATCAAAGCGCAAGCCTTGATGAGCCGCATCCCGGGTGCACGCCTAGCGGACGACGTCGCCACGCGATTCGAGGTACCCATCCGAGAAGGCGGCGGTCGTGCCGATGATCGGGCCGGCGCTGCCACAGTAGATGGGAACAGGATAAATACGGCGAGGGACGAAGCTGACTTGATCACCACTGGAGGAGGGGGGGGAAGGGGGGGAGGCACTGATACTGATGGTGCCCACATGTCGCTCGCTCGCCTTTTCCACGTCCTCTCGTCGCAGGGCGATTTCCAGGAATACACGGTGGAAAAGGCGACGTTGGAGAATGTGTTTTTGGTGGTGGTTCGACAGAACAATGTTTCGGAGGAAGGTGAGAATGAGCATGGTAGGTCTCGTCGAAGAGGACCATGTAGATTCAGAATTTTGTAGTCTGTACATAGATAGATGTGCATGATATGTTAAACTTTTTTACACAGTAGTCTGGACATTTTATATCTTTTGTCTAATACTCACTGACAAGGCTTGGAACAATGGTGTCATCACATAGAAGGTGATTGATCTGACAACACATCAGTAAATCACTGGTTTTCACACAGAGGTACAGACTGGTACAGATATAGGCTAGTAGAGACTTATGGTCCAGCATACCATAATCAAATACAACCAAGCATAACCAAATACACTAACCAGGCTATAACCAAATATACTAATCAAATACTAATTAAACACTAACCAAATATAACCAAGTAGACTAACCAAACACAACCAAACACAATCAAGCATACTAATCAGACACTAGTAATCAAATACAATCAAGCAGACTAACCAAATACTAATCAAACAAATCCAAACACTAACCAACTGCTAACCAAACACAACCAAACACAAATAATCTATCTGAAAATTCACTAACAAACAACATGCAGTAACACTAAATTAGTTATATTATAACTGCATTTGCACCAGATTATGTAATTCTACAATAGAATAAACACCATTACTAGATTTGGTATAGCCATTACCAAATATAACCATACTAACCAAATATAGCCACACTAACCAAACACAACCATACTAACCAAATATAGCCATACTAACTAAATATAGCAATGCTAACCAAATACAACCATACTAACCAAATATAAACATACAAACCAAACACAACCAAATACACTAACCAGACATTAACTCAAGCACTCATTAAATATGGCAACCAAGCATGCTAACCAGACACCATCTAAATACAACTAAGCCTCCTAACTAGACACTGACCAAACACAATCAAACACTAACCAGCTAACCAAGCACAACCAAACACTAACCAAATCAAATAATGATCTAAATAACAATTCACTAACAAATAACATATAATAGTACTAAATTAGTTATATCATGGCTGCATCTGGACCTGATTATGTAATTCTTGAATGTAATGAAAGCTATTGCTCTATAATACATTTGGTACAGCCATTACTAAGCATACAATTCCTACATGCTTTTGTTATAAGGCATTTCCTTCTTTAAATAACATTTGACATGGAATTGGCTATATCTTGAATGCGAACCATTACTCTGTACTACATTTGGTAAGTAATATATGAGATGAAATTGGCCATCCCTTGGCCGGATCTGCGTCTGATTATGTAATAGTTGCGCAGAATGGAAGCCATTACACTATACTACATTTGGTACAACCATTACTAAGCCTGAAATCCCCATGCACTTTTGTTATAAAGCCTTTTCTTCTTTAAGTAATATGTGAGATGAAATTGGCTATAATGTGGCCAGTGTGGATGATGAGACAATATGAAAAACCTGAGCAGTGTGAGTTCTGGTCATTACCACATAGATCCAGTGCTCATTCAAATATAGGACAGGTCAGATGGTGAAGAACCTCAGACCAATGAGGTGAGGGCTCTCTATTCCAGTGGAGTTGTTCCCTAAATATGCACAGGTGCAGAATGTGCTTGAGACACACTATGCCAAGAATCACTGCCCTCGGCCTCCATCCCCTGATAGGTTACAAGGTTTGCAACACTATGTGGCACTGGTGCAACAATGGTTGGACAATGATGATGCAAGTGATAATGCTCCCAAGACTTCTTGACAGAAATGCTTCTCAAAGATTGCAAAGCAGGATCATTGTACAGATCCAATGCAGCTGGGGTTCTATCTGCTGACACGGGCAGACTTCCTTGAAGAATGCAAAGTTGAAACTCACTTATATGCTGCAGTTTGTGACCCTTGGCCATAGGGCAAAGTGGCGATTAATGGGTTCACTTTGGAGATCATTGTGGCAGTCATTCAGAAATGGAAGCATATGAAGTGAGGAGCAGATCCATCCAGGTTACTACCCCAAATATGAGAGAGAAATCTGCCAACTGGTATATATTTTGACCAAGAAATTAAATTAGCTTCTTTGCTAACTCAAGTAGTTGTTTGAGGACCTTGCTTCATGGTGGAGTGAGTTGAAGAAGGCAGCCATGAGTTCTGTCCATGTGCACTATGATATTTTCTCTGTGGAGGACAGTAAGGTTGATGTGTGTGCATATGTCAAGCGTGCAGCTGGCAAGTTGATCAAGAAGTCAGCATTCGCTCATGGTGGTAAAGATGGAGAGGTATACCTTAGGTGTTATATATCTTCACTCATTATTTACCCACCTCTAGGGTTCCACATGGGTAACTCATGGGTTACAAGCAACATACCCATACCCACACCCATTGACAAACCCACACCCTTTCCATGGATATGAGTTTACTTGTGAGTCATCATAATGCTACCCACACCAATACCCATAAGGGGTATACCCATGGGTCACAAAATACATGGGTGACTGTCCAAAAAAAAACTAATGAACAGTACAAAAATTGGTACTATTACTCGGACACCATGCCAATACTGTCCCACCCATCTGCCAGCTCACCTTCATCACCCACAACATCTGGCAATTCAGATATCACCTTGCTAATGTCATCCGACTTGATAAAACTGAGCAGACTCCACTTGTGGCAGTGTGCCTACTGTGGAACTTATTCACCTTCTCGATATGATAGGTCAACCTACTGTCCTTCGAACCTCATCATGGAGATGCTGAGGCCAGTTCACGAGATGCCACTAACTGATTTCGGGGACTGTGTCTATGACACAATACGTCATCTCCCATATGCCAAGCATAGGATTTGAGTGAAGGTTGAAATGAACTTGTCATTTCAATCACCAGAAAGTGGATTCTCAGTGACCTCTGACCTTGCCCTCTTTCTAACATCTACATCTTTATCAGAGCTTGAAGACCCCGAAATTCCTGTTATCGCAGAATGTGCCTTCTCTCAGGATCATGATAAATTATGGAAAAGGCTCAAGGAGATAGATGCACACCCTGAAGTCATTCTCCTCATTGCGATCATTGTGACAGAAACACCCAGCTACCATTGTCCTGACAGTGACTCAGACACATGGAAGTAATTTATTCAAGAAGATATCTGACGTGATCTCAAAAGCTTCCTGAGCCTCTGAGACCATCATGCTGTGAACGATGATGAATCACTCTGTATTAGGGTTGGGGGGCATGTCTGGTGCAATATAACATCCATGGATTATTATGTGTGGGTGAAGGACAGCACTAATTCCAAAATTGATGTTGATCGCAGGTGTAATGTGTATGGTGTGAGTTTGTTATTAAATCAATTAACGACAAATTGCTAGATAACACCGTCTAGACTCTGTTCCCCTCGATTGAGATGGAGGAAGTCACAGCAATGGTTACTCTAGGATTGTCAAAAGTGAGAGATGTTCTCGCTTCATTCTTCCGAAAGCTTAACACATCCATCAACACGGTGGACTTGGAGAATGCTACTATTCCATTTTCCATCGATTAGAAACTTGTTCAGATGAGCATCAAGACTGCAGCTGGCTTCACCACCCACGAATGGTACAAAGAGTGGTACCTAGCAGAATTTCGTGGATGGAAGCACCCTCACTCTATTGTAATCTTATTCAAACTCGCCTTCTTTTTATGATCTCAATGGTGTGGCACACTGCATTACATAATATGACATCACTGGTCTAGACCGATCATGTGATATGACATTATCAATGATGACGTGAGTCTGGACTCTCTTATCTCTTATCTATGATGTCAGTAGTCTAGACTGCCTCATGTTAGACACATGTAGCTTAGTCATGCCTCATGTATTTAATAATAGTAGACATATATAAGACAGGCCAAGAGTCGAGCTGAGCCCCAGCTTCAACCTCTTGTGTCTATTGTGACCTAAGTTGTGGTCCCCCATTCTTAGCAACTCCTTTCTTGTGGTTAGTAGAGGCCGACGGTCATGTCCTTTGTTAGATCACTTCATTAGGTCGAAGCTGCCCTTTACGTCCGCCTCTGTTCACACCGGTTACATAAGCACACCACTCGTCGTTCTCACTTGCTGTTGGAAAGCTGATCCACAGGTGTGAAGTGGTCATCACTCTATTGGGAGCGTGTTTGCTACGTGATAGCTAGGAGACAATGACTCCTATATAAAACTGTTTGAGCTGTGCATGTCGGGTGCTAGAGCTGGTTCACTTTGCCAAGGCATAGACCTCATTCGAGAGGACACGCTTGGTCCCAGCAAACAATGATCAATCCCTATCGCACATACTGGGTAAGTGCAGCTGTTCTGGGCAGTGCAATCCAGTGGAATAGTAGATTCTTCCGTAAGATCTACAGTCTCAGTGTACTAAAATGTCAGCCATAGCCAGGCAGTTCCCTGGTCTCCCCCCTTCGACTCTCTGGTCCCGAGCCAGCATACAAGACTCATCCTCATGAGACGAAATCCTCATGGAGCCCTCTTTGTGGTAGTGGCAAGTGAGTTTGTTTTTTTTAGTACATGTGCACAATCAGTTACGAATTCCTCGCTGTTCACAAAGTTGCCCCAAAGCCTGATTGAGATTGGACCAGCAACACTAGCTTCCAACTAGAGGCAGCCAATGTACCACCCCACCTTCTTCAACTCTTCTTTGATGCCCGTTGCTCTACTTCTCCGTCTTCCAACCCTTATGCCGCTACCACCACCTTCCAGATAACCGAGAATGTCAGGGTCACTCAACCAGAAAATTGACAACCTCGCCGACCAGCTGTCGAGCCTACAACTCGACATCACCACCAAGGCCAAATGAACAATAGGAGATCCCGGTCTATGGGATGGGAACAAGGCAACATTTCACCTTTGGTGGGCAAAAATGAAACTCTATCTAAAAGTCAAGAGTCTCGACAAGTGCGAAGAGACTTATGCGGTAGTAACCCGCTTAATAGGCGATGCCGTGCCCTTCACGATAAGGACTTTAGGGGAGTTCAGTGACAAGGATGTTGATGAATGGCCCTCGGTCACAGAAGTCGAGACTGAGATAACAACCTACTTCATGATAGGCACTCTTCGCCATGAGGCCTACAAAAAATTATTAAATTTAAAACAAACTGGTGATTTCACTCTCTTCATGAGAGATTTTTCGGTGTTGTTCTCCAATGCCAAATGCAGCAATGAGGAGGCAGTGCACTTGCTCAAACGAGCAGTGCAATACAAAATTCATATTGAACACGAGTTGCATGGAAATGTGCTCGATGATGATGATTTCAAAGGACTGGTCAAGGCTTACACAGCCATCAACCAGAAGTTCGATAGGATTGCCCTGGCCAGGCCAAACATCGGCCCTGCCACCCCTCGTGCTCTGAGCACTCGACCTTTTGATGCTCGTCCCCTTCCTCGTCCCCCTGTGCTGGGACAAAGATTTACTCTGACTGGTACTCAACCCGGTCAAGGCGCCCCTATGGAGATAGATCGCCAAACCCCATGCACGCCGTCTGCTCCCGACAATTGAACTTGCTTTGGTTGTCAAAGAAAGGGCCACATTTGGGCAATGTGTCCCACTAATCCTTCTCGTCGCCCCCACAATCATGCCTTGTATGAGGCAAGAGAGGCAATCTCCTCTCTCCCTCAACAGGCCCCAGGGTACCCCGCTGCATCCTGGCACCTCCAACAGCAGCAAGTTTCCGCCCCGCCCCCACAAGCGCCACAACCAGCAGCTACAGCCCACCGTCAGGCTTGGATGACAGAAGAAGCTGAGGTGTACTGGCGAGATTGGCTCGCAGTCGAGGCATGTGCCAAGGCAGGTTTTTGATGCCAACTTCAGATATGAGGGTGTCTGAGGTCTCGGACAATGTTTCTTTTACTCCTGTTACTACTTATGAAAACTCCATAAATACAAAAAATAGTGTATCGGATTATGTACCTGTTTCAGACTTTTTTGATATGTATTATGATGATGAAAATGAATGGGAAGAAATAGCCCCTATAATTAATTTGGTTGATTTGTCTGCATCCTTTAATCATAAAGTGTTTGACATGTGAGAGCTTGCCAAAATGGCTCAAAACGAAAACTATGAGCCTGTCTCATTCTCATCACACGAATTGTCATCTCGATATAATAGCCCATCAGACGAATATTCCACTGTGAAGTCTCAATTGAGCTCAGCCCCAGAAGAAAAACATTGGGTGCTTAATTTCACACAAATACAAAAAAAATGACGTAAATTATGAAATCTCTCAGTACATTCGGATGATGCCATATAAGACATGGCATTTACATGAAAATGCTCTAGAAGTGGAGTTAAAACTATGAAGGAATGACCAATCTTTGGTCTGGGTCTCTGTTACGACAGGCGCGGGTAGCGTCAGCCGTAGACTCGATGCGCAACCTAAAGCTGCGAGATGAAGGCGAGGGGTGTAGGTCCTACATACAATGTGCAGAGACTGGTCACTACTCCGCCTTGGCGAGTATGTAGCGACGTTGAAGACAAGGTCAGAGTATCCTCGAGCGAAGACGCTGCGAGGCCAAGTGGTTCGAAGGGAGAGCAGAGGGGGAGCGAGAGGGTCAAAGACGCAATAGATTGCTATCTCGAGTAGGCTCAAGCTGGAGATACATCGCTTGTGCTACACCCTATTTATATGTAGAGAGTCCTGCGCACAGACCAAGCAGTGCTACAGCTCAAGAAGAGAGAAACCCGAATGCGGTAACTGGAGATAAGGGAAATGAGTCATGCATGGCGTGAAATGAGTCAGAAGGCTATGCATGATAGAACTACATGGAATGCCATGGAACGCATGAGTCAGAGATAAGAGATAAGGGAATCGCACAGCCGTGAATGCTGACAAAGGAAAAGGCTGTGCGCGTTTAAGTAATACAAGGTAAAAGAGAGCGAAGAAAGAAAAGAAAAGGGGCCGATCGTAACAGTCTCTGCATTAGTCGACAGTGGAGCAACTCATTGTTTTGTCAACCAAGTATTTGTTATGGCCAACGCTATCGCATGCGAAGAATTGGCTAGACCCATCAAAGTCAGGAATGCAGATGGATCAGCAAATGTAGGAAGAGGTATCACACATGTGTGCCAGATTTATGTGGAAATAATAGATGGAAACCGAATCACTTACTCATTTCCTTTAACATTATACATATCTAACTTAGCTACCAATGCTGTGTTCTTAGGATACAAATTTCTCAAACAGTACAACCCATCCATAGATTGGATCAATCATACTATGCATTTTAACCAGTATGATGATGTGCGTGTGAACAAAGTATCTCTGGAGGAAGCAACTACTATAAAGTCAGAAGTTTCCGTGGAATTTCATGAATTTTTGGACGTGTTTTCAGAACAGGAATCAATGCGCATGCTGTTATGAAAAACCTGGGATCATGCTATTGATTTACATCCAGATTTTGTCCCGAAGAAAGGGCGAGTCATACTCATGTTGCAGAATGATTTGCTGGAAATACGGAAGTTCCTTGATGGAGAATTGGAAAAAGGGTACATTCGACCTTCCAAGTTGCCCCAAACTGCACCTGTGTTTTTTATACCCAAAAAAGATGGAAAAAAGAGATTGGTCATGGATTATCACTACCTTAATGAAGGAACAGTCACTAATGCGTATCCATTACCGAGAATTGATCAGCTGGTTGATTGGCTTTGTGGTGCTGACATGTTTACCACACTGGATTTGCGATGGGGCTACACCAATGTACGCATGAAGGAGGGTGACGAATGGAAAGGTGCCTTTGTCACTCCTTTTGGTTCGTTCGAGCCCCTGGTCATGTACTTTGGTTACAAAAATGCGCCTGCTACATTCTAGGCCATGATGGACGATTTATTTCATGATCGCTATAAAGATACTGGTGCTTATCTCGATGATCTTATTGTTTTCACAACTGGTTTGTCTCAAGCTGAGCACGCCCAATGCATTCATGAAGTATTACGGGTCTTACAGGAAAATGACCTTTATTGTAAACCCTCTAAATGTTTCTTTTTCAAATCTTCAGTTGACTATCTGGGTATGGTCGTATCTAAAGACAGGGTGGACATGCAAACAAATAAAACAAAAGCAATTGCAGCATGGCCCTAACCACAATCTGTCAAACAAGTTCAGTCATTCTTGGGACTTTGTAATTATTATCGTCGATTTATTGAAAACTTCGCGCACATGGCAAAACCCTTGACAGAATTAACTAAAAAAGATGTACCATGGTCTTGGGGACCCGCTCAAGAAGAAGCTTATTTAACATTAAAAGAAAAATTCACAAAAGCACCTCTACTCACATACCCAGACAGTACAAAAGAGTTGAGAGTTGAAACCGATGCATCAGACATCGCCACAGGAGCAGTGCTCTCAGTTCATTGTGAAGATGGTCTCTGGAGACCATGTGTGTTCATATCGCATTCTTTTGATGTAGCAGAAAGGAATTACCCTATTTATGACAAAGAAATGGCAGCTATTATTCACGCACTCAAAGAATGGCGCCACTATCTCATTGGAAGTCCACAATTTGAGATCTGGACTGACCACAAGAATTTAGAATATTGGAAAAAACCACAAACCCTCTCGCCACGCCAAGCTCATTGGCACACTACATTGCAAGAATTCAACTATGTCTTAATCTATAAACCAGGATCAACCAATGCCAGAGCAGATGCATTGTTGAGACGACCTGATCATGGTGATGTGGTGCAGAACCTTAATGAGAATATCACAGTATTGCCACCGCAAGTTATTATAAACGACGTACATTTAGAATCGACCTTCCTGGAGAAACTAGGGATGAACATGGGTATGGGTAACCCACGTGGGTTGTGGGTATGGGTATGTGGTGGGTGTGGGTGTGGGTCTGCATTTGCAATACCCACACCCATACCCACACCCACATGGTGGGTTTTCACTTGCACACTGGCAGATGTGGCACTTTGTTTGTCAGTAGTAGGCACTTTGTTTGGCAGTAGTAGGCACTTTGTTTGACATACACCCAGCTGGCCTCTCAACACTGCAGCATTGACTCTACATCCTAACCAACTCAAAATCCTTTCCATCCAACAAAGATTTATTCCCATGTCAAAACGGGTCATCAAATCTTCTGCTAAAGCTAAGGCAACACACGAGGAAAATTTTAACAAATCTACCCACAAGCACCAGCTTGATGATCTTCCTGATGAGGATCCAACCAACCAGCCCAAAAAAACAAAATCTACTGCTATCTCCAGTAACCGGTCCTCTCCTAACCCAGCCTCAGAACCTCCCCACCCCAACTCTGAACATGGTGAACAATCAGCTATCCCCAAAGCCCAACTCAAGAGTGGGAGAGGGGTCCCAAAAGAGGGGCCCAGCAATGATGATGACGATGTAAAGAACCTTTAACGGCTGGGAGGAACTAGGAGACTAAGTTCTCTAGTCCTGGCCATCAGGAGAGAGTGTGGGCGCGATGTGTTCGCCCCACAGAGATTCTGGGCAGAGGCGTCCAGAAACGGGGCGCCCGAGACGACTACAGATGGTCCCGATGTCCGACCGAGGTGACGCGGTTGGAGCCGAGGCTTTAGACGGGCGGCCGAGACGTGCGCCCGAGGTTGAGAGAGGAGCGGCCGGGACGTGCGGCCGAGCTTGACTGGTTAGCGATAAGGGGAAAGCGAAACCAAGCGTTCCCGAGGTGGACGAAGAAGGGCGGTGGTGGAGAAGACGGGCGGTGGTGAAAATAGCGGACGTTGGCGGTAGCGGCGGCGGTGGTGGTAGATAAAACGGTCGGTAGTCGTTCCAAACGGTCGGTGATGAATGTGAGCTAAAGGAAGCCGATTTCTACTTCTGAAGCACAAATCTTTATAGTCCCGGGCATTCCCGAGACTGCGAGATGTAGCACGCGTATTAAGGAACTATGTAGAGTGACATGCGACGAGAATTATTACATAATGGCCGAGTGGCGACTGCGATACGTAGTAATTTGGAATAGAATAAAAAAAGGAATTTGGATTAAAAAGGGGCGTTACGAGGGGGCCGATGGAACGGGCACGTGATGTACGGAAATGGACCGAGCGCTATAGCGAGGTGCCGAGGGTTCGGCCGTGCGCTCTGTGAGCTCGGCATCATGCGAAAACGTTCGGAGAGCGACGAGGAAGGGAGGCTGAGTTTGCAGAGCTATAGCGGGCTCCTGGAAAGTGTGAAAAACACCCGATGTAACCGTAGAGGCATACCGCGCTCTACAACGAGACACCGGAGGATGAACTCCGTATGTTCTATCAGACTTAATTATTAGGTCATGACTAATATACATAAAGACTGCATCAGAAAAGAGTGGACATCACCTATTTATGCCTTCTTTGAGACTATTCCAGCCATCGAGCACATTGGTACACGTCGATCACATGTCTTCTTGTGTGCCTTGCGTGGTTGCAAGGTTACAATCCGCCGGTATCTTGACACGAAAGACGCCCGCTCAACGGGTAATATGCATAAGCATGCTAAGAAATACTGGGGAGACAATGCTGTTAGTGCCGCGGACAATGCAAAAGATGCAACAGAAGCACGTACTAAGGTTGTTGCTGGCATCTTAAAGAACAGCAAGATTACAACAGCATTTGAAAGGAAGAATAAAAATAAACCAACTTACTCAAATATACCATATACCCATTTGGAAATCCGGTACGCCTTGCTAATTGGAGTGACTGACGAGTCTTGACCATGACTTGATAGCATGGAAATAGTGTGCTGGGTGATGGAGGACCTGCGGCTGTTCACGATCATCAATGATTGGGCTTTCCTCGCACTTATGAAGATGGGAAGGCCAAATTACTACATACTGTCTCGTTTTACTGTTGCATGGGATGTTCGCAATGTGTTTGCACACACATGCAACCGAATTGCTAAGATGTTGAAGGTATGTTGGTCATTCTGCCCAAATGTGCAAACCGATTGAGCATGATGTACTAGGTTTATAATGGTAAACTCAGCATCACCACAGATGCTTGGACTTCACCAAATCACCGAGCGTTCATGGCAATTTTCATCCACTTGGAGAACAAAGGAATGGTGCTGATGATGCCATTAGATCTGGTTGAAGTAGATAAGGTACGGATGAGACGCACCAGATTGAGCTCATTCCTGATCGAGATCATAGTCACACACAGGCGTGACCCTAGCAAAAACCCTACAGGATGTTCTGGAAGCATTTGAAGTCGCAGATAAGGTGAGTGAACACAAGAGGAGTCAAACAAGAGACTTACGCACCGACAGTTGTTGTGTGTAACTTGCGACAACGCTTCTAACAACCTCGCGATGATTCATGAGCTTGAGTTTGAGCTGCCTGACTATGGCGGCGAAGCAGGACATGCGCAGTACTTTCTTCACATGACAAACCTCATCACAAAGTCCTTCTTGCAGGCATTTGAGGTGCAGAAGGGCAGCGGGGTTGCAAGCGAAGGTGGAATGAGTGTTGATGAAGAGTGACTTGCATTGGAAATCTGTGAATTGAGTGAGTGTGAAGACGATGAGTCGGACGAGGTGGAAAATGAGGATGACGACACCATGGATGATGATGTTGATGGATTGGAAGATGAGATGGCGAGCCTGAGTTGAGAAGAGGTCAAGGAGCTGCAAAAATCAATCCACCCCATGCAGTTAGCTTTGGCTAAGGTAGACCCAAATGTTGTGATGCACCTTTGACCCACTGACTCAAGGGTCTCAGATTCGCAAACTCAGCTACAAGGTCGTCAATTCATCCACCAAGCTCCTCCCTGAGTGGTGCCAAATCCTCGAGTGCTTGGATCTAACTGTCACAAAGTTACTGCGTGATGTTGCCACAAGATGGAATTCAACTTATGATATGTTGGAATATGCCTTGAAGCATCAAGAAGCCATCGACATCATCACGCAAAGAAAGGAATTAGGACTGAGGAAATGTGAGTTGGGGGAGGATAAGTGGAAAATGCTTTGAGACTTGTGCAATGTGCTGAAGGTGCGGTAACTGCGTGCTGTGGCTGTGACACCCACAATAATGCGACAGTCACTACTACTAGGTCCTCAAGGATGCGACGCAATTTTTCTCTTGTTCAACGCCCAGCCTTGCAACCGTGATTCCAGCAATGGATCTTATTACTAAGTTCATTCATGACCATTCACTCTCACCTTCGATTCATGCTGGTGTCGCCTTGGCAAAATGAACGCTCAACTGTTATTACTCTTTGACGGACTCCTCCGAAGTCTATCGGATTGCAATGGGTACATTTTCATCACTTGTCCACCATATCTCTCAATGTTTTCCTAGTACTACACCCGCGCCACAAACTCAATTATTTCCGACTCGCAAAATGGGAAGATGACTGGATTCAAATGGCAGAACAACTTGTCCATGATCGGTTCACATCATCTTATGCTACGGAGGAAGAACACGACATAGACATTGAAGTATTGAAGTCCCCATCGGTAAATTATTTGTATCTAGTAATCTTTCTTTACTAATGTACAAATGGTAGCAGGGTAATATGTTCGATAGCATGTCATCTCTTGCACCTCCCAAGCCAGCAGATTTGTGGGGTGAGCTTGATAGATATCTCCTGGCTGATGTTGAGCATGTCACTGACCCGATCATGTGGTGGTTTGAGTGCCACATCACCTATCCATGTTTGTCACGCATGGCTATTGACTACCTTAGCATTCCTGGTAGATATTATAATACTAATTTATTTTGCCATGTCTAATACTGACATGTTCTTCAAATAGCAACCTCTGTAGATGTCGAACAGCTGTTTAGTCATGGTCGACTAATCCTTTCCCATGTCCGCTCATGACTGTCAGCTCAATCGACACGGGCTCTCATCTGCCTCGGCTCATGGAGCCTACTCAACTTGGTGAAGGTAGAGGATTTGAAGGCAGCTGCTAAGCTACCAGATCTCAATGAAGAGCAGGGATTGGAGGATGGGTGGGATAGTATTACTGTATAGTACTTTTGAAACCCAAATGAATTTTCTTGCTCTGTGGCTACAGTGAAAATCCATGGGTATACCCACCATGGGTTTACCCATGGGTCATTTTTGGCCAACCCATGGAAAAAACCACACCCACCAGGTGGGTGTGGGTATATGCTGGAGTATGGGTGTGGGTATCAGCTCTGATACCCCAGGGTATACCCACACTCATCCCTGGATTTCCCGCCTCCTCGACTGGTTCATCACCTGCCTCAACTGCCTGCACCTTGCATTGCATCCATTTCGTTGGACGAGCCATAAAACCTGAAGATTATACTTTGTCAAATTTTGGTCAAAAAGTGAATGATTACGTAATAAATGTGTTTTTTACAAAGTGTAGATTAATGAAAATTTAACCAAGTTTCAGTCCTAAAATTTAATTGGAGCACATTTGAACCAAAATTGTAGCCTCGGCAGAGGTGCTGCCTCTGAGTGCTTGCCACTGTATCGCTGGTTGATTCCAAATGGAGCTAGGAAAAGCACATGCTGAAGTAGAAAATAAGGTGACTCTATCTGGTTATCCACAGAGCATTTGCATTTACCCTACACTTCTGTGAAGCTTACCCAAAAATGGATTGGCCCATTCAAAGTTTTGAAAACTTCACCTAATACAGTCTCTCTAAAACTGCTGGCCAGAATTAAAATACACCCCACTATGAACATTTCTCTTGTAAAACTGTTTAAAGATCAATTGCCTGGCCAACCCGTTATAAAACCGGATGCAGTACACATCTCCGAAGACAGTTCTGAGGAATTCGAAGTGGAAAGTATCTTGGATTCTTGTTCCACTCAACATAGTCTTTCTTACTTGGTCAAGTGGAAGGGATATGACATCAGCGACGCCACTTGGCAGCCGGCTGCTAATCTTGCCAATGCTCCTCTGGTAATCAAGGAGTTTCATCGAAAAAATCCGGTTGCACCCAGAAAAGTTCAGGGAGTAACTCTCCAAGAATTTGCATCATTATTTTATGACTCCGGTTGCACCCAGAAAAGTTCAGGGAGTAACTCTCCAAGAATTTGCATCATTATTTTATGACTCCGGTTGATCTGGAATCTCAACCTAAAGATGGGGTAGTGTTGTAATCTTATTCAAACTCGCCTTCTTTTTATGATCTCAACAGTGTGGCACACCACATTACGTAATATGACATCACTGGTCTAGACCGATCACGTGATATGACATCATCAATGACATCGTGAGTCTAGACTCTCTTATCTCTTATCTATGATGTCAGTAGTCTAGACTGCCTCATGTTAGACACATGTAGCTTAGTCATGCCTCATGTATTTAATAATAGTAGACATATATAAGACAGGCCAAGAGTCGAGCTGAGCCCCAGCTTCGACCTCTTGTGTCTATTGTGACCTAAGTCATGGTCCCCCATTCTTAGCAACTCTTTTCTTGTGGTTAGTAGAGGCCGACAGTTGTGTCCTTTGTTAGGTCACTTCACACTCCAGTAATGAAGAATATCAAGACAGCAGTGCTGACTCTGGGTCGAAATCAGACATTTCCTTGGTGGAGATCACATAAATGCATCACTTGGTACGTCTCATAATATAGTGTTTTATGTAAATCTTACCGCCAAACTGCCAGGTGTTGTCAATTGTTATCATTTGGAGATGGATATCACCATTAGTACATCTTATGGAATGGTGCTTTATGTAAAACCTCACCACCGAACTGCAAGGTGCTGTCTATTTCTATTGTTTTGGAGATGAATATCTTTCTGTTTTCCTGATGTTTTCAACTGGACAGATCATTCCATCCAGATACTTAGCTATTGCCATAAATGAGTACCCTTAAAAAATTTGATTCAATCATATTGTGACCCACTGGCATGTATGATCTATGAGTGGAAGAATGGAACATAATACACTGAGGTGGATTAACACACAGCAGCCTCATGTTTGGAGTTCTCCATTCCTTTAAATCCAATGCTGACCTCTACATTCCTGCAGAATTCACTTCTCCCTTGTTCTTTCAAGTCATCCCTCATGGCTGGTAGGGCTGGGAAGAAACCTCATCGAGGCTGTTCTCAGGTTCTGTCTCCAGATGTCGAACCATCCTCTGCTATACCTATCACTGTTCATTCTGCTTGGGATCGTCATGCACCCAAATGATTGGATGACTATACCACCAATGACAAGGAGTTTTTCAACATCCATCATGATTTCCCTCCACCTGGTGGCTCCGATTCCGACTTACCCAAGGCTTCTAATGCCCCCATAGTAACCTACACCAATACTATGGTTTCCTCAACCATCAATACAACTCAAACCAACCCCTCAGGAACCTTGAGATCCCGCATCATGCACAACATTCACCACTTCTTCAGGAAAGATAAAAAGCATCATGTGTGTCTGATTTGTGAGTGAGTTGCAGTCTTTGGGTCATGTTTCATATAATGTTGACTTGGGGATGGTAGAAAACTCCTTGCAGATACTACATGGCTGCCTCAGCATAATAAATCGAATAAGCCCAAAGGCTGCTTTAGCCTGTCTACTGGCAATACCACACTTCAACAGCATTTGGAAGTGCAGCACACCATCGCATATTTAGAGATGCTTGAGGAGAAACATTGGAAGGTTCAGTCAAGGCTGCTCAAAGCCACATTCATCACTGGCCATTCATTCAACTCATTGAAATTCACTTTGTCTAAACTGGGGATAGTCATCACCACTTTAACCAGGTGATAATGTACCACAATGCATTGGCCAGACTATGAGGGTAAACAACAACAACCTGCCTGAATTCTCCCTCACTCTTCTGCAAGAATGTTTAGTCAACTTCATTGTCACAAACAATAAGGTAAGTAATATCGCTTGATCTTGTAGCGCACCTTTTAATCACCATGACAATGTTCCTACCTATTTCCAGGCAATCAACATTGTTGAATGTCCTGCCTTTCATAGACTTATTCTTGCTCTCCATCAGGATATTCAAGATACAGATATCCCACATTGTACCAAGATGCATAAACTTATCTTAGTGTCTTGGTGAGATAGCTATGATTCAATTAAGCTTGAGGTGAAGGCAAGTGGTTTACTAGTCCCTAATGAACTCGCCTAATAATATATATTCTTTAGCAATCCATTGGCAAGATCTTGTTCAGTCTGGACTTGTGGTCTTTGAGTAATCATACTTCATACCTTGCTTTGACAGGGCACTAGATTGCTTGGGATGGGAAGATGGGTGCACTCTACCTAAAGATGGTGCTACTTGCTTTCTGCGAGGTTGTTGGTGAGTACACAGGAGAAAGGCTTGGTGGGATTATACTTGGTATTGTTGACAATGCAGAAATTCCTGTCGAAAAGGTTAGCACACCTCTAGAACTGTTTTGATCAATTTGATCAAAGCCATGCAGATCGGTCATTTTATGATGGACAATGCAACCAACAATGATTCCACACTACAAACACTCTCTGATCTCCTTAGGATTAAATGGGAGTTTGTATATGATGCTCATGAACATCGTGTTCAATGTTTCCCACACATCATTAATCTTTGTGTTCAGCACACACTCGATAATTACACTAATGCAACTTTCAGTGATGTTCCATCTACATGGGCCAATGACTATGGAGATCCTATCAATAGAGATGACTATATTGAGGTGGTGCAGAATGACCCTGTAGGTCGCTGCAGGGAGACCATATCTGCCATTTGTGTGTCAGGTCAACGTTGTGCCACTTTCCTCCATACATTAGAAAATGGGAACAAGGCCGACATATTCACAGACCAGGATGGGAACCCCATGAAACTCCCAGTTTTCTAGCTGCTTCTAGACATGAGGACTCAGTGGGACTCCACATACACCATGATCAACCACTTCTGTGGATTACATCAAGTGTGTAGTACATGATAGATTTGCAGAGTGTAACTAATGATTCCAGGGTATTGACTACCACCTAGAGGCACCTTGAAATGGGAATCTTGCAAAGTACAAGCTGTCCAAGGTCGATTAGGAAGTTTTGCAGGACATAGAAGTCATGCTTGAGGTAAGTGCCTTCAGCTCTTTTTATACTGGTTGACACCTGTATATTGTGATTTGGTACAGGTATCATCCACTGCTCAAGAAATGATGTGTGGTGAATGTAGCCCACTGCTTGGTGGTGCAATTCCTGGGTTCGAAACATTTATGGTGCAATGGCACAATCTTTCATCCAAATACCCTCACCTTCACGTCTTCATATATGAAGGCCTTCAAACCATGAACAAATATCATAGATTGATGCCTGACAACAAAACGTACATATATGCTATGTGTAAGTCTCAAACCAATCTCACTAGATTGGGCTCAAATCATTGTTTTAAGTTGTGGACCCTTCTGTACACTTTTCCTGGATACAGAACCATTGGATTTCTGAAGTAACATCCATGAGGTCACTCGTCTTGAGCAAGGTAGGCATCCACTTCCATTCGCTATGTTATATTCAAATGTCATTACTGAATATTGTCACACAGTTGCACCAATACCACATGTCTATGGATACTGGTTCAAACCCTCCACCTACCCACCTTGGATCTTTAACTCGACCCTGTCCTTTCATGCTCATTGCAAAATGATACGGCCTCAAGGATATGCAAATATCACATGATGACCAAGACCCACAATCAGTTGAAGAAGAATTTTTGTCTTACATTGTGACTGTCTCACACCATAAGATGGATCCACTGGCATTTTGGAAGGTGAGTTCTCATTGAGGATGCTACAGTAAAGGCTAATATGAATGATAGCTGGAAGCGCCTAGATTCCCTACCATTTTCCACATGGCAATGGATTTTCTTTCAATCCAAGCGTCTGCCATACTGTGTGAGTGAATTTTTTCATCAAGTGCTGAAACAGACATGAAGAAGCACAACTGAATTAGCCCTTTTGTCATGGAAGCCCTGCAAATGTTGAAGTTCACAAGGAAACAAGCTCAGGTTAACTTCACAGATGGTTGGATTACCTCTGAGCAAGATATGGTGCCTGTTATGTCTCAAGGCGAAACATTGCCACAGCTGGTAGCTGAGAGTCAGTTCGACAATGTTATCAAGTTGATTTCAGAGCAAGAGGGAGATTCGAGCCTGATGGGTCATGCAGAGCTATTCTGATATGTTTCTCAAACAGTGAGTCATAGAATATACTATGGTTATGGTACAGTATGCCTGGGAGTGCCAACAATGTTCCAATTCACTACATAGTTGATAATTTATTCTCACATGCATATCTGTTGTTATACCACTATCTATCGCACTTCTTTCACTCTTCTCTGTGCTCAATTGGCCATCGCCCTCACCTGGCTTGGCTCGGTGAGTTGGTGACCTTGCATGGTGCTCGATCTTCAACTTACTTCTAGTCACTGCTCACTTATTTCAACAGGCCACCCAGCACGATGCAGAATTTGGCTTGCCTGCACATACTTCTGTCTCTTGATGGCACCAGCTCACCCAGACACAATCACCTGCCAAATGGCTCTCTCTCCCCCATCTATTCAGAATATCTTGTACACAAAGAACAACAGCCATTGCATCAAGAACCTCAAGCCTGTCCTTTCAGGGCCAGAAACACAAGCATGAGCATGACTCAGAACTGGATGCAATGGATGTAGATGCAGATGAAGAGAATACACCGACGTGTGCATGCACACCTCTACCTTACATCCCAAACTGAGTACTGAGGCCCCACAAACACCTTGATTGAGGCCCTGCCCTTGCCAATGCACTCCTAACATGACTGTGACATTACCTGCCTCAAGGTAGGGCACATCACCCTCTTTTCACTGACCCAGCTCAGACATTTGCACAGGCACCCTACACTGATCTATGCATGAGCCTCTGCTATCATGACAAGAGCATGTACAATCTTATCAAAAGGTGTGCATTTGTGGTTCTATTTCCTATTTTCACGATTGTTAATTTGTCCTCCAGCAGCTACATTGTGCCTTCACCTTCACCCTCTCTTCTGCCCTTTTCTCTCCATCCAGCACACCTGGCATGTCCCAAGATGCACAACAATGAGATGATGGCACAATAAACAGATGTCAATAGGACAAAGCCAATGAGGTGAGTACCTCATCCTCATCCTCGCCCTCACCCTACCTCCCATTTACATATGTGCTCGCCACTACCACCACCATTACCACACAGCGACAAACATGATGAGCAAACACGAATGACAGTGACGCAATGACTCGAACAGGAATGAGAATGATGGTGGCAATGTAACAAGGGTCACAATGACAACTTGAAGGACCCAACAATGCAAATGGGGATGAGGACAACGACTCAATGGCTCTTGTCCCTTTCTGGGACCTTTCCCCCACCTCTTCCCTCTCATCTTTGGGTGCTAACAGTTGTTGTACTTAGTAGTTCAACATCTGCATTATTTTGTTACTTAGAGTATTTGAATCCTTGGAAAAGACAAAACAATCTGCTATAGCCGGCTTAAAGCTGTGTGACTGTCACTAGCTGAGCCAAGCCGAGCCACTGCTGTTTATAGCTTAGCCCCCTGATGGCTCGGCTAAAGCAGCGACTCAGCCATGGCTTGGACTGGCTATAAGCTGAAGCTGTGGCAACACTATCCTCAGGAATTCATGGGGTTCTCTGAGGTCACAACATTCTCACTTCTTCATGAATGCAGCCTTTAGCTTGTCTACTAAAGCTTTGTTCAGTCCACAGAAAAGGGCATCATCTATGTAGACAATTGCAAGTACTGTGTCTTTTTCATTGTGCAAATAGACCAGCATCTGATTTGAGCTGCTCAAAGCCTAGTTCCTTCATTGACTTGTCCAGAGTGTGCCGCCAAGCTAGTCCAGCTTGTTTTAGGCCATATATGGTGTGGAGAAGTCGAAGTACTCTCCTTTTTATGTTGGATGGCAGAAACTCTTTCAGAAACTCCATGTAGAGCTCCTTATCCAGTTTGCCATATAAGTAGGCAGATCAGACATCAAGTCCGGTGAGATACCAGTCTTCCAGTGTAGAAAGGGCAAGCATGCACCACACCATTTCAAATCTCACTACTGGGGAAT
>JBBPUL010000235.1:0-28066 GCA_038094675.1 Spongispora temasekensis | reverse complement strand
GCTGTCACCAGCGCCCATGCCGAATACCGTAGAGCCTCTGACCATTTTGGCGCGATAATCTAGAGTGTTCGGCGTAAAACAGTTCAGATGGATTATACTGAAAGCTCATGCTCTCAGTGAGGTGTTGTCGCTATAAAACGACGAAGTGACTGGGTGAATCCACCAGTGCTTCCTCCTCTTACTTCTCCACAATCAACACACCATGTCTTCGTCTGTCCTCATCAGCTCCCTTGACTTTACCAAGAGTGTCGGAAAACGCGACTCTCTGCAGAATGTACCATTCTCTGACATCATCGAGAGTATGTATTGTCTATACTGTCGCTCGAATGCTGCTTAACAGTGGAGTCTTGATCTGCAGTCGGAGGATTTCCATTCGAAAACAAGATTAAAAGCATTCAGAAGCTCGAGATCTATTCCGACACTAAATCTGCGGACAAGGCTGTCATTGTGGGACTCAAGATCACCTACAAGTTGACCGACGGCACTACTATTCCCGTTTCTCGTGGACTCGTGAACGAAACCCAAGTAGGAGAATTCACCATCAATCGTAAGTGCAAATTCTATGGGCGAGAACATACCATTCGTCTCAATCTGGTCTGAAATATTTAGCCGATCAACTCCTCGTTGGCGTCTATGGACAGCTTAAACATACGCCGAATGACCCTTCTGACAATCGAGTGACCTCGATCAGCTTTGTTCTGTTCAACAAGGCTAGTGCCACTGTGGAGACGAAAGGTAGGGACATCCTCATTATGAGCAACAAGTGGCTACTAATGCATTTCTGTCAGGCCCATACCGTGGTTCTGAAATCGGGCTCGGTTCCGTTTGGGCCAGCTTCGGAAATACGATCAGTTTCCAGGGTACCAGATCGGACGCCCGTAAGTGGTTATGCTTGCTTGGGTTTGTGATGATCATGCTGAATGTATCATCAGCTGGACTCCTGTCACTTGGGTTCGTGAAGCAGGAGGCTGATGGAGGCTTTTCCGTTAGCAACTGAGGTGGACGTGGTCCCCACAGTAACTATTACAAAGAATGTTTGCTCTTCCGTGAGGCTGTGTTTGCGATACAGTTCCGTTGTCTGTTGAAATGAAATTCTATCTCTGCCGAATCATTGACTGAATGAACTGGGTGGACTTGCTCGGGGAAGGGACCATTCGAGTTACTCCAACCCTGTGCTGACCCGATCGACGATGTCCTCAATAGCAACTGGAACCCCATATCCGTCGCCCCCAAAAGCATTTGAAAGCTTTATACCACCGTCCCTAATGCATCGCCGACTTGGGCAGGAAAAGGACCACCTCCGAATCGCTTTAGGACATTGAATGAGAAATATCAAGACGCCCAGCTATTTTCAAATGTCACGCACCACATAATCCTTTTTTTTTTTTTTTAAATTTCTACAGCCTTTGGAGATTGGGCAATTTGTTCCAGAAACGACGGAATGGTAAAGAGAATGTTGCATTCAGTTTTCATGACACAATCAATTAAGTTGGCGTGAGGAATGGATATATATTGAATCCAGGTCCGGACGTTCCAATGGTGGTGGATATGGGTTGGAATCTTCAGTAGCGACCTCCAGCCCGAGGCGCGGGAATCGTATTGCAGGCTGAGTACTTCGTATCGTGTCAGTATGGGCAAGATCATTATGACTTCCCAATCTCGACCCTGACGAGAGGAGCAAAGGGGTGAGGAGGCACAATATGATCCTAAACAGTGAAGTTGGAGGGAACTTACCTGTGGTGACTACCCGAAATCCCAGTCCAGTCCAGACTACGGTAACGTTTTCAGAACGCATGAGGATATGCTCCAACAGATGAAAATCCCAAAAATCGAGTATGCAATATCTTCCACTCGGCGTGTCGTCTGTCTTTTCGACTCGGAAGCAAGAAACAACATCTCACGTATCCCGTCCGAGCCCGGTTCCAACGTGGCCAAGTCCTGAGCAGCAAACCTCCTGGACTCTTCCATCTCGAAGAGGATAGCGGGAAATTCCTTGTGATTAAAAATGTTCCAAATACTCTTAAGCAGACAGCCAACTACCTGCGACCGCAAGAAGACTTCAAGAAGATGGACGATCGTCAGTGGAGTTCCTGCTACTGGTGGGAGGAATCCGCCATCACATTTGATCCTTCTCTTTGATCAGTTCCGTATAAAGCGGGGAGATAGGAGATATGAAACAGCTGGATTCAATGCATGGACGTAATCTACTGTAACATGTCGAAAAGACTTGCCTTTTGTGCGATCTACTATCCGCCAATCGTTTGTGGATGGCGCGAGTGGCTCAGCGAGGAAGACATATCCAGTAGCCCATGCCAATCCACAAGAGTTCGAGGTTGCGTCAAGGTATTGCTTCCGAGATGCCGGGCCTAAAGTAACAGGGATGTCGGTACATCACAGAAAACACAATTTTCCGATAAAGCCATTATATGGAGCCTGATTTGTATAATATGTGTCATTGATTATAAACCCATCATACATACTAACAGTAGGCCCACACTAACCAAACACAACCATACTAACCAAACACAGCCACACTAACCAAATATAGCCATACTAAACAAATATAGCCATACTAAACAAATATAGCCACACTAACCAAACACAGCTAACTAACCAAACATAACTATACTAATCAAATACAGCTACACAAACCAAATATAAACATACTAACTAAATACAAACATACTAACTAAACACAAATATACTAACCAAATATAGCCACTAATCAAACACAGTCACACTAATCAAATACAACCACATTAACCAAATGCAAACATAACCTAACCAAATACAAATATACTAATCAAACAGAGCTATCTAATCAAATATAGTAATGCTGACATAATATACCTACACTAACCAAATACAGCCACATTAACAACACTAACCATACTAACCAGTATACTATTGTATTTGGTTAGTATAGCTATATTTGGTTAGTATGGCTGTATTTGGTTAGTGTGGCTGTATTTGGTTAGTGTGGCTGTATTTGGTTAGTGTGGCTGTGTTTGGTTAGTGTGGCTGTGTTTGGTTAGTATGGCTGTGTTTAGTTAGTATAGCTAGATATATTTGGTTAGTATGGCTGTATTTGGTTAGTGTGGCTGTGTTTGGTTAGTATAGCTATGTTTGGTTAGTGTGGCTGTGTTTGATTAGTATGGCTGTGTTTGATTAGTATGTATGGCTATGTTTGGTTAGTAAGGATGTATTTGGTTAGTATGGTTATATTTGGTTAGCATGATTGTATTTGGTTAGTATGGTTGTGTTTGGTTAGATTTGATTTGGTTAGTCTGGTTAGATTTAGTCAGATTTAATTAGTATTGTTGTATATATAACCCATTGTAACTAACCAAATACCTAATGGTTGATAGTAGTAGATATGTCCATAGATGTGAGATGGTTTTGTTACTGGATCAATGAATATGGTTAAGCACATAGTAACAGTCATGGTTGGGGACCACACTAGAAAAAGAGTTACATACTATTAGCATTTGTACAAAGTAGTAATAGTAGTTGAAATAAAAGTCAGTGTATAATAATTAGTAGTTAATGAATAAAATCAAGACAGTGATAGTACATTAGTAAGCTGACAATTCAAATAATATTTTACATCCACTTTGAATATATTCTGGAAAGTCTGAATAGTCTGGAAGCTGGAATCCTGGAAGCCTAGTACTGGCCAGACCATGAACAGTTTGCTGATGGGTGCCAGGCATGAGATAACTGTAGTGCAACTATCTTTTTGATCTCTTCTTGTCATACTGGTTGGCATGCCAGATATAGACCAGAGTTATAAGGATATAATTACTGTGAGAGCTATATGGTTTATATTCTGGTAGTAGACAATTTTGATAACTGTACCATTAATATCCTTTTGGTCCCTTCATTTGTTGTTAGTCAGCATGCTGGACATGGCCCAGAGTTCGAAGAATAGGTCCATTGTGCAAAGTACCTCATTATGAGTTTGGCATTCAAGTAAAGAAGTAGCAATATTTCTTGGTGTACAATGAAATAATCAGCTCACCTTGAGCATGCTTCTTATTATAAGTTTTGTGTTCAAGCAGATAAATAGTAGCATATCTCCCTGTACAATTATCACATGCAAGGCCTGCTTTACAGTGGACAGACGAATAGTGATAAAAATAATTGCATTGATATATGATTTACATTCTAGTAGTAACCTATTCTACCACCTCTCCCTGGATAACCCTCTCTGACAGTGTAGTGCAGCATCTCTTGAAAGAGGCAGCCACAGATATATGCTCAGTGACCTGGGGGGCATACATAGGTCATAACACTTTCATGTCCAAATATTTCTCTAACCAATATGATTATGGCTGCTGATTGACTAAAAGATCAACTCACTGATTCCACCATAACAAAAGATCATCAACAAATGATTTGTCCACAGGATTATCAATATCTTCAAGCCACTTCACAATCAAAGTGTAGAATTCACCATGGTCAAATAGGCTATCAACAAGCCTCCAAGAACCACAGTTAGACAGTGCAAATTGAACCTACAGGAAACCTCAGGCTTAGTACATTGGATGAACAGACTCTTAGAGCACTTACCTGCACTGCAATATATGCAATAGCTCTCGGATGAACTTTTATCTTACTCAACTGTAATGGCATCTGATCTTGTACCTTGCTTGCACAGCTTCACAGAAGACATCGGGATCATTCGTCCCCTCAATATCATGTATGGTAGTAGTGAGGGTGCTGCAAGTTGTTAGTCACAGCCAGTATATGCTGTTCAAACACCTACATAAGTCTAGCATCTCAGCAGTTTCCATTATCTAAGCTATTCGAGCCTTGTTTTCTCAGAATCCAGCAGGGCAATTTTAATATAGGTTGTTCTCTGAACTAGGTATCATTTTATATGAATGTTAATAATGGTATGCCTTGTATACTGTCTTGTGCAGCAAAGGTTCCAACTGCTAGTAGAAAAACTACAATTTTCAAGTGTAAGTTAGACTCTGCAACTTATAAAGCCTAAGGCAAGTGTGATCATGTATATGAACTCACCAAGTTTGCATCTTGCCATGTTCTACAGTTATTAACCTCTAATGGTGACTCATACTTAAGGTCTCTTAGATGGTGGCCTCCAATATGTTTTAATCAGAGAATACACATTCTCAGAACAAAAGTCTTATGCTTTAGATAAGCTGCACTGATATGCTGTATCTGACATCTCCCAAATGTTCTTGTTATAATTCTCATGGTCATCAAGAAAGACATCAACTACAACTTGCCTGTGAGGGACTCTAAGACATGCCCATTTTTTTCAGGAGATTAGAGTCTGCCTGCCTCAGAAGAACTTTTTTGCCTTATGTCCAGACCCCAAACAACCTCTCTGTATTGTTGGTGAACCAATTATTGAGGGAGGGTATATCTGGTGTCACATTAGGAGTGTTGATTATATTATGTGGATTAGGCAGCCTGGTGAGGATATGATCAAACTCAATATGACAGACAACATATATGTGGCACATGAGGTATGTTTGTGTTTTTTTTTTATCAATATAGATAAGCTTAATCAATGCTATAGAGCCTGTTTCCTGAGGTCAACATGGCATCCAGTGAGGCAATACTGCAGATAGGCATGTCTGCAATCAAGCACTCTATTATTGATTACTTTGAGAAACTCAATAAACTCTTGGAGCTCAATAAAGCTGATGTGATTATTCAAAGTAACACTCTATTCAACATTTATTGGACCAGCTTTTGGGGAGGGTTGCTTGTTGCAATGAGAGTAACTGCCCACCAGCACTACCACTAGTGGCTGGAGAATTGCATCTTCCATGGTCAAAAATATTTCTATATCACTAACACTGACTTACCTGATGCTGAATCTGACACTGACATCTCATCCAGTGCTAGCCAACAATACAGCAACACCTTATCCACTAATAAAGATGCCTCCATCCCACATGATTTCCTCACCATTTTTTCATCTCATTTAAGTTATCAGATATACTGTAAGTGGCTAAAACTTCAAAGAGAAACACCAAGAAGGAACTTGTCCTGATTGGTGATCAAGAGAAGAGTCACCAGTACTAAGTAAATGCAAGTAAGGCTATCATCTACTATGTTATACTGCTAATGTACTAAAGTAGCCAGACCTCATAGTTTAGTAACCCACAATCACATCTGTTCTCAGCTGTGCCATGTATTTAGTGCCTATATACCTTTGCTGCATCTCTGTTTCTTGGGCTCATCTGGATCTGAGCACTAAGCCTCTACTCAGTATAAGTCTGTCATGGAAGTAAACTTCCACAGCTGCCCCTTATTTATGTGTTCATTCTAATTAGTGGATACCAATATACTAACCAGGTCTGTCTAATGACTCTGATTAGCTTTGGATAAGTCAAAAGCACTGGGGTTTGTTTGACATAAAGAATGATGAGCTCATGCATCTTCTTGTCTGCTGGGACCAATATGCTGAAAGCATGGCATTATAAAGAACTTTTCTAATACAAGGTGCTTACTATGGTCTAATTGGCAATTATGCACCAAGGTTTACTTAAGCTCCACAAGAGTTGATACTCTTCATTAAAGACTATCTGGGCCATATTCATCAGTTTCTCCTTAGTCTATAGGCTCAGCCCAGTCAGACTCCTCAGATTCATGGATTCTAATTCATCTTATGACACTCACAGCCTAAGGCAATCTCACCTGAGTGACTGTCAAGGCCAACTTACAGGACTATCTTGACAAGAAGTTCCTCTAATGCCTGTTGACTTGAAAATCTATGGTAACTTTCTGTCTGAGTCATCAACCATCCCTCAGGCTACCAGTATGACCATGTCTAATTCATTCAATTTATTTAATCACTTCTACACTGGTCAAGAACTGCTTCAAGTTAATTTTATGTCCACAATTGAACTACTCAACCAACTTAAATAGGCTCTGCATGCCAACTTGAATGCACTGCCAGTGACTGTTCAACTTTAGGATTCATGCTGACCACTCCTTTCCATCTGGACTCAGACACCAGATGCAATCTTCTAGGATTTTCTGAGTAGCTGCTACTACAGTGACACCTTGAAGACCAACAACTTGATGCCTCTTTATCTGCACTCCCGAACTGCTGATATAGGAACAAACTGTATTTATAGCCACAGCCTATTTACATACCATCTGGGCTCAGTTCTTCAAGTTCAAGATTACTTATCAGCTTTGAGTCTACATTTGTTGCTCAAGGCAATTTGATGTCATTCAAAACATAAAAAAGAAGGCTAATCCCTGCTCCCTCACATACTATGATGTATCTACCCAAGAGATCCTTAAGGAGGCCCTTGTAATTATAATCTGCAAGATGGTCTTGAGAAAGGGGTGGCCTATACCACCTTCAGGTAGGGATAGCCAACTTCAAGAATGGAGAAGGATGTTTTATAAGGCCACCTAGCAAGTATGTACAAAGCTTTTTAAAAGTAAGTTCCTCATTTCTTCATGATCACTATCTAATTTACAAGTAGAACTTGATCACACAAATGAGATGGATAGCTATATAAGTACCAGACAATCATTGTGTGCTACTCACTCACTTATGATACAGCTATTGAAGATGATCATGAAGTTTTGGTCCAATGTAGAATCTAAAGCTATTTCATAGGCAGCACAAATCCTACAGACTAGCAATCTGAATTTGCTTTCAGATCCTGAATGATACAATATTTTATGCATGAGCTTGATTATTATGATATGTGTATGATTTATTTTTATTGGAATTTATGGCTCATATCTTTAAATAGAAGAAAATCATGTGGTGGTTCAGAAATACAGTTCTTAAGATGTACCACAATCACTTTTGGTACATGTAACCAAGCTCCCCAATATTCTCAAATTATTAGGACTATTTCCTTGGTGGTATGCCACTACCAATATATGCACTATCTGTGACAGTGGTAAGATGACTGTACAATTTATGTTTATAACTAAACATTATTACTAGCTTCTATATGCCCTTCACTGCAAAAAGTATTATTCAAAAAGTGCTGTTAGAGTATCTATAAAATTCAATGGCTAAGTGTATGCACCAATTTTCCAGACAATTCACCAAAGCCTTCTTAAGGCTATGAATAATCTCTCTATACATCACCACCTTAGGTCATAATTAGATTGGTTTCACAAGTCTAGAATGTAAGACTTTTTTGATATCAAACACACTGTGTGCTCATGATTTATCTCAGGGGAAAGGCACAGAAGCTGCAAAGAAGATCATCCTCCACTTCAGAAATGTTACAGATAATCTTTATTCCACTTACCCCATGAAATCTCCCAGTATGCGAGTGAATTTGCATTACCCACCACCCTTGGATTTTAATCTGCTGGGTTCTCAAGTTTGTCAACACCAGCCTTAGACTCAGACTTCATATAAAATAGTAGTGCCCATATACATATTCCTGGCATGTTTGGCCTCTTGTTGCTTGTGACTTGTGAAAGCTACTTGACTCATCTGTACTAACAAGTCATCAGATCTTATTATTGTCTTTTTTGGAAAGGTTGGCCACATGGGAATTTTGAACATAAAACACACTGCATCCTTCCATTGACTATTGCATCCTAACCACCCACCATAATTACACAAAACCTACACCATTCAACTCGGATGGGCCTGAAGATTGCATACCAAGACATCTGGATCAGAAACTACAGTTTTAAAAATTGGGATTTTTAGAATTCTGGGATTTTTGTGTAGAGTATGTAAGTCCTTCAATGTTTCCTAGTGTAGCACTCTTGATTTCAAGGTAAGGCACAATGCAAAGCATTCTTCATCCATGGGTGATGATATATACATTTTTACAAAAAAAATTATTATTTGTCAGTTATCACATAGTTTTTCTGTTCTTCCAGCACTTTTCCTTGAAGGTATTCTGCACTGTAACATTGTTGAAGGGTTGTTTTGTACAGAATCATTCAAGCATTTTATCAAAGGCTTACTTGGTTATATGTAACCTTTTCCAGTGCCAAACTCAGTGTTTATCATGGACAATTGTCAGATTCACAAGCATCAAGACATTCAAGAGCTGATTCATGAATGGTATGATTTATTTATTTCATTACCCCCATAGTATCTTATCTAAACATGCATGAAGATGCATTACAAATTTTTACTGCCCTATTCTCCTGATTACAATCCAATTGAACTTGTGTTCTCCACCATGAAATATTATCTCTGTCATGATGGTGCCTATATGCACTTGGCTATAACAGACCTCTCAGATAAACAAATATACCTCACACTTCTTTCTGCCTTGTACTGCATTACTTCCTGGGATGTATGGGGCTGGTTTATGCACTGTGGTTATGTGTAGATCATACATGTTCTTCTTATGCTTTTGAGTTGAGTACTTTGTTGTCCCTTGGGCTGAGCTGAGCTAAGCCCTCAAGCTCAAGCACAGCTTTAAGTGTAGCACTGTACTATTGTATTCAAGTTGTTGCATTATCATTGTCATTGTTGTGGTTGCAGTACCCAATCCATTATCATTTTGGCTACCATTATGATCCCAGGTGGTGGTGGTGGTGGTCACACCACTGTTATCAGCCCACTGCATACTGTCTTGTGGTGGAGGAGGAGTTTCCACCATGCTGTGTTTAGGTTGTCATTATTGTCATCAATGTGGCACCACCATGTTTATTATGTTATCACTATTGTCAGCCCACTGCATACTATCCTATGGTGGTGGTGTTTCAACTTTCCATGGCCACCATGTTGTATTGGGCCAGGTTGTTACATTGCCATTGTTGTCATTGATGTGGTGGTGGTGGAGGTGCCACCTTGTTGTTGACTATGGCATGATCAGAACAGTGAGGACAGCAAGAATCAAAAATAACTTTGAGGGATACTCTGATTGACCATGTCTTTAAAGTTGCCTGCTACATAGCATACATGAGGCAAAGCTTGCCAAGCACTAGTAAGCTAACATGTTTCTTTTTTTTTCTTGAGCTCAAACTACTAGAATGTGGATACTCATGGCATTGTGCCCCAAGAAGCACAAAAAACATGCTATAACCACTGGTACAGATAAAGTGGATGCCAGTGGCTTCAGCAGTGGCTGCTAGTTAAGGTAACACTATTTCAATGATCATATATATCATATCAATTAGTTAGTAGAACTGACATTCAAATGATTAGGCAATATCTTGAAAGCCAATGGTGCATGCAAGGCATGTCAAAAAGCAAAGTGCCATTGCAAGTTCTAGCCTGGAGCTAATGCCTGCATGAAATGCATTAAAGCTGGCAAATCTGACAGCTGTGTTCTATAAGATACATAGTTATACTTAATTAGCATGTGGTAGAAGTATTGAACCCACTGGTAATTTGATTGCTCAGGTTCATTAAATAGAGCTCACTGTGACTATAGCTGTCTTGCCATCTACTGCCAAGACTTAGGAATCTGGTGCTCTACCACTAGTAGCACTGCTATTGCAACTGCTTCCCAGGTCAAGCAGCAGCACTATTCAACCTCACAGCCACCTGTCCCTGCATGGAACTCCATGAAATCCTATGAATTGCAATTATCCTTTATTCCTAAAATTGACAATCACAATGACATTTTCAATCTTTCTATCAATGATGATCTAGAGCTTGGCAACAACCAGCCACTATTTCCAAATAAGGGCAATGGAACAAAAGCCTTTTTCACTGCCCTATCAAGTGGCCCTACTCACTCTGAGTCTGGAGACAATGACTTTATGAATAATTTGGATGATACCTCTGATGGCTCTAAACATCCAGATGGATTAGGCTCTGAGTCAGATGAATTGCTGGCAGGCAATGCTTCCTCCAATCACATTCATTAGCATTATGGGCACCACTAGTGAACAAAAGATCAGTAATCCAGCAGAGGTCTAATAGTTCTGGTGCTAGTAAGGCTGGCAATATCAAGCCTTCTACTCACTCACAACCTAGGTTGTCATATGATCTGCAAGCTTGTAAGTTATTTTGCAACACATATGTAGCACTGCTTTCTTGACACTTGTATTTTAGCTTTTACTGTCCCATGTTTCATTCTTTAGCACAATGGAACAAATTCACCATTTCAAATATTCTCTGATATTAGTTATAATATGCTTTACATCATCATTGTGAACAAGCTTGGCTCAAATGAGCCTGAGCTACTCCAGCTTCAATGTCACTTAGATCCAAAGAATAAAGAAGCTGTGACATCAGTTCAGTCTATTGAGGAGCTCAATTTATTCAAAGTATGGCTACACTCAATGCTAGCACCACTTTTACCAAGCAGAAAGCCATCTGCTTACTGCAAGGAAGTTTCAGTATACTTTAAAGACAAGCAGGTTATCAATGAACATGCTGAATCCTTAGTGGTAAATCAACTCAGGGTGGCAAAGATAATTGAATAGTGAGTCATACAAGCCATGCTCTTTGATCTTCAACTGACATTTCCCTTCATTAAGGGCATCAATGCTACTGGATCTAGGTCACAACATAAATGGACTGTAGCAAATGGTGATGGCACAAGTAGTCATGACCATATACAAGAACTTATATTAGAACTTCAAAAGTGATGGACTTGTAGTATGCACACACATGGTGAAAATCCTACATATTGTTATTCTCCAAATGACAATAACCCTATGTGTTCATAATGAGGTTGGGACTGTGAGCTACAGAAATCATATGTGATAATTTCTTGCTGTCTCTCTAACAAGTCCAATTGCTAATGTAAGGATTTTCATGATCAGATGAAAGATGGTTTAAATGTCATGGTCAAGAAAATATCTGATGTACTGTGGGCTCAACTTCAGAATTTTGGAAAGCTGAATATTTCTGCTCAGGCTCAAGGTGGTTGATCTCAAGTACTAGGAGGAATTGATGGTAGTTAGGTCTTTTATGGAAATTTGCAAACTGGTAGCTCATATGGATATCTTCATTATTCACCACCAGGTCCTGCTGCTATCACTCCTGTCATTATCATGCAGCCTACACCACCATGGGGACTACCTGTTCAAGGGATGGATGGCTTGTGGTATCTAAGCCTATACCAACCTGCCATACAGCCTCCTGCCTTGAATATTGGTGTCTAGCAATAAGTTGCATCTCTTGCAAGTAATGAAACTTGGTCTACCACTAACAGTTATTCTCACTCCCCAGCAAATTCTATGGCAATCAGAAGTTGCACTAAACCCCAGCCTAACCCTCATGTTTGATGCTTTTTCTTCAATTGATAATGATATTCCTAATGAGAAAACATCTGAAATCATCATATGGTTTACCTCACTTGATGAGCATGAGAGATGAAAGAAAGACCATATCAAATTTGCTCCACTTGAGCAGCATTTTTATGATGAAGGCTTTCATTATCTATCATAGCTTTCCCCTTCTGTAATGGGTATGCTTGATGAACTTGCCTCATTGATGGAAGCATCAAAGGGAACAGCTGCATTTGTCAGGTGCTATGTAAATCACAACTTGGAAGCATTTTTATTTAGATCAATTTCTTGTGTCTATACTTAGTTTTGCTCATAAAGAATCGTTGATTTTTGTGATTCTGCTTCAATGAATCTCTCCAGCAGTTATTCCAGCAGCAATGCCATAGTATGAAATCCCCAAACATTAAAGCATCACATTTTTGACACCAGAGCTTACAGAATGTATTCTACAAGATATTTTAAGTTAAATGCTAATGTTATTTTTGAATTCCAGTGAGCAGTTGTTGTGTAATCATCAACCAAATTGAGAGTGAAAATATAGTTATGAAATTCCCATGCAGCCAACCTTCCCAAAAAAGACAATAATATAGCACCATCTCCAATCACCAGCCACTTCAGGAGTCCATTATTCAATGAGGCTGTCTATAGTACGAGCATAAACTACATAGTTCAATTGAAATCTATTTTGACTGGCATTGCACATGCAGCACAGTCCACTAAAGGATGCAGCCAATTAATAAACATTCAGACATTCATAAATTCTAAAAAAAAACTCACTGAGTGCCTGCCCACCTGCACTATTCCACCGTAGTGTATGTATATCAAGCATCATGAGATATCCATGTTCTGAACAACAGCAGAAGTTAGACCACTTTCAATAGCTGAATTTGCCACATTAGACTAATTAATAGCTTACTATGAAGCCTATGTTGCTTGAACATCAGGAGATTAATATACTTGTTTAGATAGAAGTGTTGAGCATCCAATAAAGTGTGTCTGTGCATCAAAGTAGGGTTGACAGCACCACATGGGAATACAGGAATAAGATGACAATGTTGTACAATGAGAATGACTTCAGCATTTGGGAGTCTCTGCCTTGTTGAGCAGCTGAGATAAAACATTCTGGTGTTGTTGTCAAAAACCCACATACATAGGCTTAAACCAGTGGACATAGGTGAGGGAGTGAGGATATGTGGCAAGGTGCAAAAAGAGCTTAAAGATCACTCAGACATCTGCCACATAGAGTCCTGTGAATTCTCAGCAAGGTGGACATAGTAATATTAGAACTGACCTTGTAGTGTATCTTCATTGTGTGGATTGATATCTTTTGTGACCAAAAATATATCAAATCTTGCCAATGTGAGAGGTTTGCAAACACCTCTGGAGTGCAAAGGCTGTGCCTGGATCCTTGTGCAATTATCTGTCACTGTCAGTTCATTAGGCTGTGATGCAAGAACCAGATTGATCTAGATATTATAACAGTCATGGATATTTAGTGGAGGAGCTGACATCTCTGGTCTATGATGTGAGAAAATCCTTTAGGACAGTATGAAAACACATGGCTCCATGGTACCACTCTATATATATATTGAAGTATCTTACTAGAGAAGGGAGCTTTCATGGATACATACAGTATATGCTGCAAGGATTGAGAAAATGTGTTGAATACATCCATCAGCACATACTATTTCCACTCCATCCTGGCTGGCAGCTACAAAAGGCTGAAGAAGCCTCTTCATGCAGTAATAAAACAGTTAGTAATCTTCCACTGAATTATCTCAAAGGATGTGAGTTTTGATACTAGCAAGTACCCCAGTAAAATAGATTCATGACAAGATGGCTCACAATGAACTTTCTTTAAAAGGTTTCTAATGCTTAGGTAAATTGACCAGGCAGTTTTATGTATCTCCCTTAAAGTGGGACAGTTCAGTCTTGTCTGATGCAAGTATAATTGGGGATACAGTGGCCCCTGGTGGTAACTGTTCTGTCAAACAGTTACTCAGTATGTAAAATCAACTATATAACATTACTCACTTGTATTTTCTACCACCAATCACCAGTCACATCTTATCATACTGACAGTTCTGTCTATTGCTATCCATATACATCCTTTCAGGTGAGTAGGCAATACTACCATAAAAGGCAGGATTACCCATCAATTCTTTAACATAGGCCACTAGATCTTGCATCTAAAGCTTGAGTTCCTCTGACTCACCCTCTTTATTTTCAGTATGATCTCCATGTACTTTGATAAGCTTGCATATCCACTCTGGGCTAGTAGATAGCTAATCTATCATCTTTAGAAAGATATAGTTGCTGTGGTAGGATGGTCGAGTTTAGTTTCTTGTCTGGTCAAGGTATAGTAGTGTTTTTGAATCGGTCAACCTTAGGATATACTGTACTTACTATGTCAAGCTTCAGAAAATCTTCTGTTACACTCTGATTGGCATGCTTTATCAGCCATTGAGCTAGACCCCACTCATTGTGATCTGAAAATGATGTGTACGATCCTTTTTGGGTTATATTTTGAAACATTCTCATGTGCTCAAAAGTGGTTGTGCTGGTCCCAAGAATCTCAGCAGCAATATGTGAGGAAACCTCCTGTGCAAACCAGGAACAGGGTTCCTGCATATTGTTTTTATTGGTGCAATTAGTAGTATGATAAGTGGCATGATCCATATTTGCATACAACATATCATTTGAAGCCATTGTGGTAGGATGCTATTCAATGTCAGTCCAAGATTATAACTGTGATGCTAACAATATGTATCTCAGGTACTGCAGCATACCCTGCAGTGAATTCAAATGGTTGGAGTTTGTCATGCTTCCATACTGCGGAGCATTTCAGGGAGTGAGATATGTGCCAGTGCAAAGTTGCTGTTGTTAAAAAGGTTTGTTTGCAAACTCTACATGGGATGTGGGTGCTTTTGTGAGTCCATAAAGGTGACATGAACAGGGTGGTGTTTGAGTTCAGGATGAAAAATATCAACTAACTTGAATCCAACAGTGTTTGCCACCACCTACTATTTATGCACATTGACACTTTTGATGTCATGCCACATGAATAAGTGGATCTTAATCAGGTTCAGCATGTATGATCTGATTTTAGTTGAACACCATATGGCATGCTTGGTGTCTCATCATAACCTAAGCTAATTTGTCCACTTTTTGAGTATTTTGTTTGATTTCAAGTCTTTTGGTGTCATGTCACAGGAGTAAGTGAGTTCAAATTAGGTTAGGCTTGTAGGTTCTGATAGTCTGTTGAAACTTTATCAGATTGTCTGCTGTGCTATGTGTTCAATATAAGCAGTGAATTTGTCACTTATAACAAGTTAGATTTGTAGAGTTGGCATTATCTAACTAATCTTGGAGACTTGGACATTTCATTTGTAAATTTCATGTTCAGCCATGTCATATAGCACAGATTGATAGCATGGGTTGATGCATCTTAAATGGCTAGGCTGGTAAGTTTTTCATTCTAGGGTAATATATATTTGATAATACTGAAACATGAAGGACAGATTTCTTTCACTGACTTGTACTCACCAGTGTTTGATACAAGCTTTTTGATTTCTGCTTGTCTACTTTCATTGACTACTTTTCATATATACCATGCTCTTTTTTTTTTACTCTTTAAATCAATTTTCTAAACTACACCCTTTAGTTTTAGACTATATCTGCCACTGACAATCGAATCCCAATCTTGTGAGCCACCCAAGTTTGTATTCGTCATTCAAGTGCCAAGATTCAAGCTATGCAAGGTAAATCTTTATTTCATTATTGTTTCTTGAATCATTGACTTTTACTTGAAGAGGAGTGAGAGCATGAAAAGACTTTGGTTGAACAACAGTTTCTGACCATGTCATGGTTAATCCACCTCCAGTTGATCAAGCAGTATGTCTTTATTTAATTTAACTTATTTTAAGACTCTTATATAGCCATAATTTTTTAATAGTTCTCCTCTCATTCCATTGGTGGCCATGAGACTGCTAGTATAACACATGCTGTGCTTCTGAGCACTCCACTAGTCAGGCAACAGGGAGTCATTCCACTCATCTAGGAATCAGATGTGCATATACAATTTTTTGGTTTACAGATATTGATTCATACTCAAAAGGTTCCACTGTCTGTGTACTCATGATTTCAAGCCACTGCATTGAACAGAAACATTGCTGACCATCACAGATGGACCCGGTAGCACTAATAGTACTCCTGCTCTAATATGAAAGAGGATGCAGGATCTCAGTCCAAGTCTAAATCCAGGACCTAAAAAGTAAGTCATCACTATTGTCAGATAAGTTGTCATTGATAACATTTACTCTTATCTTAGAATAATTGCAAGAGAGAACAATAATATTTCTATTGCTACCAGAAAGCACTGAATTGATAAGAGTGTGGTGATGAGTCAGAACCATAAAGTACTCATATTGGGATGGCTTGTCCCACCAAATCATGTCCTAATGTAGGTGACTATAATCTTGAAACTTGTCATATCCTCAAAACAGCTATTAAATATCACCATGCTGATCTATTGAATGAGATCCCTTTTCCTGCCCCACATGTCAAACCTCAATGGGTGAAGAAAGCCTAAAAAGATAGTTGTGAATACCATGATCTTGAAATCAAGCATACTCCAACTCTTCAGAAGTGGTGAGTGGTCATTTAGATGCAATATAGTAAGCTAATTCTTATGCATGTGCAGATCACAAGCTGTGCATCTATGTGGACAGTCCAAAACAAAAGCATGCTCCATTGTAGCTACTACATATAGATTCAAAACAAGCAATGCTACCAAGGAGTCAAACCAAGACCTTGTTGTCTCACTCAAAGCAAATGTGGCTTTTGTGTACCAGACAAGTTTGTATACTTCTCCTTTCTCCTTTCTTGCACTCATACCTTCACAGAGGATTTCTGTCCACCCTTTTTAGGGATTTACAGAAGCCATACTATTCAACAAGTGATCAATGAGGTTTTGTTCAAAAACCAGTCTGATGAGGAAGTGAGATACCCAGAATATTATTGACCTTTCCCTATTGTAGGATTTGCTCTTGTGATTACAGCAGTATGGCCCATGTACATAAATCATGTAAATTATACTGACACTCAAAGGTGGAGTGTGTACTTGATGAGTGGATGTCTAGAAGATGTGAACGGATTGCCTTCACTGAAGATGCTTATGCACCAATTTACAACAAGCATCTGGACAACTTGGAGCATTTCCACAAGAGAATGTCCCACCTGAACATATTACTACTGATCCTCAGGCAGGTCTATGGCTCCAGAATGTAGGTTTAATAATCTATGCCATAAATGGGTTTATTTATGCTACATGACAAGTTACATGCTGGTGTTCCAAATCCATCTCACCAGTATCAGGCTATTAGTATTTTGGATGCAGTAATTGAGCCTATTGTAATTAAACCTGTGCCTGGTTATTTGTTCCTCTTCCATTTTGAGATTTGTGTTTCAAATGATATTTACCATTACCAGTAACCTTTTGTGTTCAACTGTGAGAGATCTGGGTGGGTCTGTACAACACTGTCATTATCTGTCAATGTGTGCTACATGACAACTGATCATGCTTAACTGCACTGTCCACAGAACTTGGACAGAACTGTAAATGTCTGGATTAAGTCCTACACAGTTAAGAGCTGGTTTGCTGATGAACATGCTATTATCAAGTTTAAACTGGCAGTTGAGCAGAATATGGCAGATGAGGAGGAGGAGGAGGAGGAGGAGGAGGAGGAGGCTGGATGTGGAGATGAAGTTAGAAAAGAGATGGAGGATGAGTGATTGTACAAGAGATCAGTTTCATCAGCAAATCATAGAAGAGCTATAGGTGGCTATACAGCTAGCTATAGACAACTACAGTTGTTACAAAGATACAGAAAGGTCTCCCTCTGTACAGGACTTAAAATATGCTTAAAAAGCAATAATATACTGATTGCTCACATCTTATCACTCAAATTTTACTCTGTACCACCCTGTGGTGGTCTGTAAGCCTGTAGTCCTGTCTATAAAAGGGTAATTTGCTGATGTTGGGTAAGTGTTGATTGATGGTAATGTTGAGATGGTGTTAGGTTGATGTTAGATTGTGAGTCGAGTTGGATGTTTGAGGGTGGGGCAAGAGTTCTGTAGGCTAGCTGCCTATAGGCATGTCACCAAAGCTACTACAAGAGCTATTTGGTTCAATATAGCTCATTCTCATCAAAGCTACAGTATGCAATAATGTGCAACAAAGAACCCACCTCGAGTTAAAGGCACTATAAAGATCGAGTACAAGGAAGGAAGTTGACAAACACTATAGCTATGTACTATAAAGAACTATATGAAATAGTATTTTTTGCAGATGAAGTAAGAGAGCAGTGATAGTCGAGAGCTGGAATGATGATATGCATGACTTGAATTCAAGTTATGTGCATCATTTTTCCAGAGATTGGAGGTCAAGTTCAGTAATGTAAGCTTTTGTGAAACTTTCAGCCATTGATCACCTAATTATCAGAATTGATAGATCTTGTATAAAATTACAGATGGCTCTAGATTTGGAGGTATGATAAAGACCACATTGCTTTATGCCCACCTGTGATGCTAATTCATTGCAAATACAATAACAGGTTTCTGTTGCAAACTAGCAAAACACTAAACCTAACTTCAGTAGGTGTGAAGATCAGGGGTGCATCAGCACAAGGGAATGCTTGAGCTAGTCTGCACTGTGGTTTGGTTATAGCAACCCAGCAATCTTCAGGGAATGGTGGAGTCTCTTGCAGGGAACTGGCTCTGTACAGTTACAGTTATGTGAAGAATGTGAAATGGTGTCAAAGGTCTAATAGTAAAAGAGAGTGAGTGAGTGATAATGCCTAACCAAATGCCTTGCTAAGCAGAGGACACTGGATGACAACTACACTTAGGGCTAGGCCACTAGAGGTGAAGACTAAAGAATGACTTTAAAGATACTAACTACTACATTGAGTGGATACAACATGATAAGTAAGAGATATAAGGAGATGGGTGTATGTAAAGTCACTAGATACATAATCAAGGAAATAGGTGTCCATATAGGTCACATCTGTTCATGCTGACTAAGCAGGCAGGACTTTTACCTAACCAATCATCAATGATACTTGGGTAGACAGCAGGGATCTGTAATGATATGCCTGGGGTGAGACTAGTAGGAAACTGGCTCATACAGTTATACCAGTGACTATCAGCATCAGGGCCAATGTGCTCTATGATGAGGAAGAGACTTGAGGGATAGGATATACATAATGAGAAAGCATTGGCAGCTTATGGAGAAGGACAAGTGTAGTTTAACCACTTCACTGATAGTGGGTGCAATTTCTATAGTCAACTCCTTGGAGAAGAAGAATAACTAGAATCAAGCTGGGGAATACCCAGTTGATTACAGTGCCCTATATACATATATTGTCAGGCCATGCACATGAATCAAGCTTAGGGCTGGCCAGGGCAGTGGGCACTACTAAATAAGGTGATACTAAAGAAGGGTTCAGGGTAGCACCACAAGATAACAGACATGTGGAAGACATGCTGTGGTGGTGAGAGGAATGAAAGAGCAGGCATAGCCTTACTTGGCTCTGAGATCTGGATTGAGATCTGGAGATAAGAGATATAATCAGGAGATCTATCAAGATACAACCCAATATAGAGTATATGTATAAGCATCTATAAAAGTGTTAATAGGTACAAGCAAGGATCAGGGTGCTAAGATGAAAGATAAGATGGTAGCATGGTATCTGATAAGGGAGAGGGGTTAGTTCATATTTGTAACCCTAGAATAAGGTTGCCTTTAGTGCTAAGGGTGCTTAAGTTAGATCAACAGAGTAATGGCTTGCATTCCGCGCAAGAATTACATAATCCGGTGCATACCCAGCCAAGATATAGCTAATTCCATGTCAAATGTTATTTAAAGAAGGAAATGCCTTATAACAAAATCATGTAGGAATTGTATGCTTAGTAATGGCTGTACCAAATGTAGTATAGAGCAATAGCTTTCGTTACATTCAAGAATTACATAATCAGGTCCAGATGCAGCCATAATATAACCAATTTAGTACTATTATATGTTATTTGTTAGTGAATTGTTATTTAGATCATTATTTGATTTGGTTAGTATTTGGTTGTGCTTGGTTAGCTAGTTAGTGTTTGATTGTGTTTGGTCAGTGTCTAGTTAGGAGGCTTAGTTGTATTTAGATGGTGTCTGGTTAGCATGCTTGGTTACTATATTTAATATGTAAGTGCTTGGTTAATGTCTGGTTAGTGTATTTGGTTGTATTTGGTTTGTATGTTTATATTTGGTTAGTATAGTTGTATTTGGTTAGCATTGCTATATTTGGTTAGTATGGTTGTGTTTGACTAGTGTGGCTATATTTGGTTAGTATGGTTGTGTTTGGTTAGTATGGTTATATTTGGTTAGTGTGGCTATATTTGATTAGTATGGCTATATTTGGTTAGTATGGTTGTGTTTGGTTAGTGTGGTTATATTTGGTTAGCATGGTTATATTTGGTAATGGCTATAGTAATGGTGTTTATTCCATTGTAGAATTATACAGTATAATCTGATGCAAATGCAGTTATGATATAACTAATTTAGTGTTACTGCATGTTGTTTGTTAGTGAATTGTCACATAGATTATTTGTGTTTGGTTGTGCTTGGTTAGCAGTTGGTTAGTGTTTGGATTTGTTTGATTAGTATTTGGTTAGTCTACTTGATTGTATTTGATTACCAGTGTCTGATTAGTATGCTTGATTGTGTTTGGTTGTGTTTGGTTAGTGCCTGGTTAGTGTGTTTGGTTGTGTTTGGTTAGTTTACTTGGTTATATTTGGTTAGTATCTAATTAGTATGCTTGATTATATATATTTGGTTAGTGTTTAATTAGTATTTGATTAGTATATTTGGTTATGTTTGGTTATAGCCTGGTTAGTGTATTTGGTTGTGCTTGGTTGTATTTGATTGCTGGACCTATACAAGTTTGTACCTCTGTACAAGTCTGTATCTCTGTACAAGTCTGTACCTCTGTGTGAAAACCAGTGATTTACTGATGAACATAAACTCAAAAAACTCAACCACAGGAATCTTTTGACAATGAACCATCTCTGCATCCAAGCTCATCCCTCACATAGACACAGTGTCAAGTTTGTACTTCTTACTACATTTGGTACAGTCATCACTAAGTGTACAATTCCCATGCACTTTTGTTATGAGGCATTTCCCTCTTTAAGTAATATGTGAGATGAAATTGGCTATACCTTGGCCGGATCTGCATCTGAATACATAATAGTTGCGCGGAATGGAAGCCATTATGCTATACTACATTTGGTACAGCCATTACTGAGCCTGAAATCCCCATGTGCTTTGGTTATAAAGCCTTTTCTTCTTTGAGTAACATGTGAGATGAAATTGGCTACAATGTGGCCAGATCTGTAGAATGTACTCAGTGTGATGATGATCACGACTATCTATTATGTACCTGTACTATCTTTGGACCAGTGTTGCAAAATCTGGAGGCCATTTGCAACTGTGAGATGTTTGTCATTTAAATAAATTTGTAAAATACATAGGATCATAGAGAAACATGTTTAAAACAATATACAACCAAAAAAAACCTAGGAACGAGATGTTGAAGTTGCCAGAGAGATGCTGGTGCAGATAGTGAAATTGATAGGGAGTTGCAAAATTTCCTGTCTGCATATGAGTGGAGTGTCACAACATGTCACAGTGCTAAATCAATCTCTGACACTTGTGGCAGACTGCACTTGCATGAAGAGGTCGACATGACATCTTGCAACATCTTACCACTCATAAACTTGAATTAGGAAATAATTCCTAACACTAAAAGGTATAAGCACTATCAGTAGGGATAGGGGGTACTAGATGATGCAGTTAGCTTAGAATTAGGATTGACCAAGAAATCACCATCGAAGTGTATGGTATGATATGCCATGCTCCTGAGCAGCAGCATAGAGATTAGGAGAATCCAAAGTGTGAAGATGGGAGCAGACATCTTGTATTTTCTTCTCCTGTTTATCACTGAGTTTCCACACTTGTGTTCTGGTGCGAATGTGCTGCACTGGCATGCAACTGAAGTTTGCCATACATTGCTGTTGCTGCCAAAACACACTCTGCTAAGTCCACTCACCACTGTCACACTTTGTGCACCATGGACTTTGGGAGTTGCATGGTCTCTTACAGTGATTTTATGACCTCAGAAATATGCCAGGAAGCTAGGCAACAATATAAAGTATCCATAGGATTTTTTGTGTATTTTTTTGATGCAATCTGTGTATTGCCCTGACACTTGTAACTGAATACACCTGACCATAAGGTATAAATGAGACACCAGGAGATGAATACTCATCCTTTCATTCCAAAAAAAAAATACAAGCAGACTAATCAATTGTATCTCATCCTAGATGTATCAGCTCAGACCAAAATATGTGGTGTTGAGTGAGCTAGACACAGTTTTGCAACTCCCTGTCATTTTGCAACACCAGTCCAAAGATAATAGAATGCACTACAGGGTGTCAATGCTAAAGAAAGCTAGAGTAAATGAAGGTCTAACCTCAGTGTTGTTGTAACCACAACAGCATTAACCTAACTGAAGCACTCTATGCACCTAAGGCAACCTTATTCTAGGGTTACAGATATGGATCCAGCCCCTTTTCCTTATCAGGTGCTCTATTCATCTTATCTCTTCATCTTAGCGCCCTGATCCTTGTTTGTACCTATTGACACTTTTATAGACACTCACCTATTCTATATCAGATTGTATCTTGATAGATCTCCTGATCATATATCTTATCTCAGATCTCGGATCTCGATCCAGATCTCAGGGCCAGGTAAGGCTATGCCTTCTCTTCCATTCTTTCCACCGCCACGGCATGTCTACCGCATGTCCTTATCTCTGTGGTGCTACCCTGGACCCTCTTATCTCTTACTTCCTATTTAAGTAGTGCCCTCTGCCTTCACCAGCCCTAAGCTGGTCCATGCGCATGGTATGCTCATATATATAGGGCACTGTGGTCAACTGGGATTCCCCAGCTTGATTCTAGTTGTCCTTCTTCGGTTGCACCTCTTGTGGCCTAGCCCTAAGTGTATATCGTCATCCAGTTGTCCTCTGCTTAGCAAGGCATTCGGTTAGGTCATATCGCTCATCTCCTCTTTCTTATGAGTTGCCCTCATCCTCGACACCACCAGTGGTATAGCCATGTACAAGTAGTCGGCTTCCTACCAACTCCCCAAAGACTGCCGGGTTACGATAACCAAACCCCAGTGCGGACTAGCCCGAGCGTTCCTTTGCGCTGATGCTCCCCCTGTCCTCTTCATCTCCTCGAAGTTAGGTTTAGTGCATTGCTAGTTCGCAACAAGTGTGATGATGATCATGACTGAGGTGTGAAAGATGTGGTGAGACAAAGGTTATCTACCACATTACATAATATGGATCTATCTGAGTCACAACGAGACCATGAGTCTGTTTGTAATACTACAACACTCCCCTTTCAAACAGACAGATAAAGACCAAGTTCACGAGCAAAGTGCTTCACTTTTATGCTAGGTAAGGCTTTGGCCATCAGGGAAATGGGAAGGAAAAGATAATCCTAGATAATCCTGAAAAGGGGGTTGATCAAGGGATTATAATATATTATCTACCATTATCTACCATTATCTATCATTATCATTTCCTCACCAGTTCCCTGATAAGTTAGTGAGAGTATCTGTGATCATGTCTGCTGAAGGACAATAAAGAAAATGAATGGAACCATGTTCAATGAAAAAACAAACAAAGTGATATCACAAGTCGATATGCTTGGTGCATGTATGAAAACTCTCATCCTTGGTGAGCATGATCACAGACTGATTGTTGCCATACAAGACCATTGGCAGAGTAAGCAGCCCAAAGATCTCTTCAATTAACCTGCAGAGCCAAATCACTTCCTTGGCAGTGTAGGTGGCAGTGACATATTCTAATTCTGCCATCGACAGAGTGACTAATTCTTGTTTCTTCGAACCCCATATCACAGCTCCTCCATCAATGAGGAATGTAAAGCCAGTAATCACCTGATGGTGTTCCTGCATGGCCCCATTGGCATCAATATACCTGACGAGCCCAGACAGATGTTGCCCAAAGGTGAGTGCAAGACTACAAGTCCCAATGAGGTAGCAAAAAATCTGCTGAACAGCTTTCCAGTGTGCCCAACCAGGGTTCACACAGAATTGTGAGACCCATGAAACAGCAAAAGCGATATCAGGTCGAGTACCCATGGATAGGTGGATCAGGGAGCTGATCACCTGATGGTACGGTATGTGCTTCATCTGTGCAGCCTGCTCGGTGTTCTTCGGAGACTAATTCTCAGATAGAACTAGATTTGGGTCAAGGGGCATAGTAACAGGCTTCAAATCAGTGAAGTTGAACCTTTCAAGCATAGTCTGGATATATGGCTCCTGCAATAAAGAAATGGTATGACCAGGATGGTCACGAGTTACCCTCATGCCCAATAGCCAGCTGATAGCTCCCAGGTTAGTGATATGAAAATGTGACCCAATTTCTGCCTTGAATGCATGGATAAGGTGGGAAGAACTGCCCGTAATGGTGCAGTTGTCAACATGTGCAGTAAGGATCAAAATATCAGCAGTGACCATTGCAACGAAGGCACCCCAATCAGCCTCCACATGGTGAAGCCCGAGGTCTACCAAGGTACTGCACAACTGCTGGTACCATTTCAATGCACCCTGTTTTGACCCATAAATAGCCATGCAGAGATGAGCAACAAGGTCATGACCCTGCCTGTCAAAGCCCAGTGGTAACTCCATGAAAATGATCTCATTGTCATTGAGTTTACCATTAAAAAAGGTGCTATGAAAGTCGAATATGTCGACATTCCAGTCTTGGCAGGCAGTGATGGCCAAGATCAATCAGAGTAAGGTGAGATGAGCCACAGGTGTGTAGTTTTCATCATAGTCAACACCATATTGCTGTGTGAACCCCTAGCAACCAGACAAGCCTTGTACTTGTCGATCTCCCCTGTAGTGGTCCTCTTGATTTTGAAGATCCATTTGCAACTGACAATGTTAGTGCCTTTGGGAGGTCAGTCGATGACATTCCAGGTATGTGCTTCATCCAGGCTACGTAGTTCTACAGTGATTGCCTCTTCCCACTTCTTTCAGTTAGGACAAGTTTTCACTTCATTAATAGATGCTGGTTCTAGTCTCTCAATCACAGCCCCAACCAGGCCAAAAAACTCCTCGGCATCCTCCATGTACTGATCCCAAGTAGAAGCCAAGTGCCTCTCAGGCTCAGCAACCTCAGAGACAGGGCCAACAGGCTAGACACCTGTGGGAAAAAGCATAATCCCCTGACCATTGTGAGTCCCCACACCATCTCACAGCATGTGAAGATATGGTGACTCCATATGCAGCCAGGTGAATGATGGACAGGTATTATATCGGGTGGGTTGACTTCAAAGCCAGGCCCCAAGTGACTGGGTGAAGGCAATGTTGGTGCTATAGCCAATGGTTTATCCACAATGTGTGCCTGTGATGATCCTGGGCCCTGCTGTGCATCCAGTGCAGTCGACTCCAGATGGATGGAAACAACTGGTGTGCTATCTCATTTGAAAGTCACATTGTGCTCGACAATAACACTACTCCGGTCTGGTAGATAAATCCAGTGAGCCATGGAGTCAGCATCAAACCCGATCCAGTGACCCTCCTTAGCATGGTCATCTAGCTTCATGCTGCTCTTGTCGAGCACCCAACAAGGGGCACCCCATATGGGCAGACTGTTCAAGTTTAGTTTCTTGCTGTATAACATTTTGTAAGGTATTTTTCCATCGAGCATGCATGTAGCTGACCTGTTCTTTACCCAGATGATGTGGAGAAGGGCTTCCCCTCATAAGTTTTTTGGCAGACCACTGGCGTGAAGAACTGTATGAACACATTCGATGAGGGTTCAGTTCAAATGCTCAGCTACTCCATTATGCTCTGGTATATCATGAGTGGTAAGCTTCCGTTCAGTCCCATGGCTCCGCAAGTGGTCAGAGAACTCAGTCGACAAGTACTCCCCTCCACAATCGGAATGCAGGTGCTGAACAACTGACCCATGCTAAGTCTTCAGCCATGCCTCGAAGTCTTGGTAAGCTGCAAACATGTCAGACTTTGCATACAGCAAGCTGACACAAGTATAGCATGAGTGGTCATCAGTAAACAAGCAATAGAAGGAATGTTTCCCAGAAGTAAGAACAGAGGACAGACCCCAGACATCGGTATGTACTTCATCACTGACATGCATGCAGTGGTTTGGTTCATGCATGGTCCCAATAGGCTGTCGAATGACCTTTCCATACTCATAAAAGTCACACTGTCCCATGGAGCTCCTAGCCAGGTCCAAGCGAATACCAGTCACCATCCCTTTTGCCACCATATCATGGATTTTCACGGCACCGATGTGTGACAGGTGAGCATGCAAGTCATCTATGGTGAGTACTTCATCCTTTGTGGCAGCCACAGTCTCAGGGTATTCATTCCAGGTCTTGTACAACCTGTTAGATGCATCAACCCATCCTAACAGGCATTGGCTCAAGTTAAAGATTTGGCAGGACGACCCATCAAAGATGGTGCGACATCCCGCCTGGGTAAGATGGCCAATGGAGATGAGTGTAACCTTCATGCAAGGAGCATAAAGCACATCCTTCAAGAGGACATGCATCCTGGAGGTCCTATTTGGCAGATAAATTAGCAAGTCCCCTTTTCTAACTGTATTGAATGTTCCTTTATCAGCCCCCCTAATCGGCTTGGGTGGTATGGCAATGAAATTGATAAAACAGCCATGCGCAGGTAACAGGTGCTGTGAAGCGCCACTATCATACAGTTCAGGAATGGCATTATCAAAGGTGAAACCATAGTCAAAAGGGTCTACCACAGAGGAGGCAAGCCAGGCACAGTTGGGTTTGGCACAGGTTGCAGACGCTGGTGCAGCAGAGGTCATGGTAGCATTAGCTGATGCTCCCTTACTTCCTTTGGTATAGCCCTTCATGGTCAACTTCTTACCCCTGGATTTCCAGCCTCTGGGTGCTTGCCCAGCCTTACCACCACCCTCTTCCCAGCATTCATCACCTTTATGTTCTCCATGACTGCAGTTCCAGCAATCACTGGAGAATTTGCACTTCTGACCTCTGCCCTTTTTAGATGCATTGGCTCTAAAAGCGACATCGTCAGACCTGCCCTGCACTTTCTTCGACTTAGTGCTATCCTGCAGAGAGAGCCAGTCATATTCTTCAAGTATGAGGTCAATCAAGATTTCAGGAGTAGCTGCTGTGCTCAGGTGAAGGTACATCATAGCAGATAGGGACACAAGACTCGGGTTGTACAAGTGTGGTAACGAGGTATAAATGATATTGAATAAGTCCTCATCAGAGACAGTGCATCCAATGGTTGCCAATTCCTCATGTAAGGTAATAATCTTGTTTATATGCACTCATGCATTGCCCCCTTCTTTCAGTTTGAGTTTGCCAAGTTGACATCTCAGTTCAGCACCAACAACAAGCGAACACTTTTCAATAGTGTTTTAAGGTCCAGTCCGGTCCGGTTTTTCGTCCAAAAAAGGCAAGACCGAGACCATAACCGGTTAAGGAAATTCCTTATTTGGAAAAGACCGGACCAAAACCGATAAAAACCGATTTGTTCAGTCTTTATCGGTCTTTGCCAGTCTGGTCTTGGTCTTTTTGCGGTTATGAGTTACGTGAAACATACTGCTGATTCCCAGCTTCCTGCTCATATTTTCTTTATCTAAATCGGTTAAGATCTCATGTAGATATGACCATTTTAAAATTGCATGTATATATTTGAGTTATATACTTAAGAAACCTATTCCGG
>JBBPUL010000234.1:2093-28224 GCA_038094675.1 Spongispora temasekensis | reverse complement strand
CTCGCCAAGGCGGAGTAGTGACTAGTCTCTGCACATCGCGTGTAGGACCTACGCCCCTCGACTTTGTCTCGCAGCTTTAGGTTGCGCATCGAGTCTACGGCTGACGCTACCCGCGCCTGTCGTAACAGGTTGCAATAGCTGATTCGGAGGTGACTGCCATGAGTGATGGGACTATGCAGGCAAGTACAAACACAAATGACAGCAATAGACAATGGTTACCCACTGTTACAATCGGCCCCTTTTCTTTTTTCTTCTTTCTTCCTTAACTTTTGTTTCTCTTGTCTTGCATTACTTAAACATGCACAGCCCTTCAATTAGTCAGCATCATGGCTGTGTGGTTTCCTTATCTCTTATCTGTGACTCATATGTTCCATCATGTTCCATGTAGTTCTATCACACACAGCCTTCTGACTTGTTTCATGCTGCGCATGACTCATTTCCCTTATCTCCAGTTACCCCTTTTAGATTTCTCTCTTATTGAGCTGCTGCACTGCTTGGTCTGTGCGCAGGACTCTTACATATAAATAGGGCATAGTACAAGCAGTGAAACCTTAGCTTGAGCCTACTCGAGATAGCAATCTATTGTATCTTTGACTCTCTCACTCCCCTCTGCTCACCCTTTGAACCACTTGGCCTCGCAGCGTCTTCACTCGAGGATACTCTACCTTCGTCTTCAATGTTGCTACATACTTGCCCAGGCCCATTGCGACAGCTGTTAAGATGAACGATTTTAGTAGATCAGATGTGTCATCAGCATGGGGCGAGTCCTGGCAGTTCATTTGTATTAGCTCCTTGGTTTTTTTGGTATTATCCCTGGCCCTCATGGTACCTTAGCCTCCATATAACTGGGGCATTTGGACTGACCTCAGGCTGACCTCAGACTGAATATCAATTAATTACGCAGAATCCAATGATGTGGAAACATTATGAAAAGCCTTAGAATAAGCCACAGTGCTGATGGCAACCTGATACTGGAATTTAACACTGGGGCAGCATCACTAACAGCCCGTGGTTGCAGTTCAGGTAAACACTCGCAATATATTCATGAATGAATGTTATGTTGACATTGTTCTCAAGGACACCCAAACATATACCGTAAAACCGCTGACAAACCCCGTGTGAAGACCTGATTCTCGCTAAGCCTCACTGGGACCTTTACAACATTTGGCTGTGTACTGGATCATCGGTTCAGAAAAACAGTTTTATATCCGAGATCCTAGTACTAATGCTATACCACAAGTTTGACCGGGTGCCGGTACCGCTGGCAAGGCTCAGCGCTCTCAGCGCTCAGCAGCTGCTTTCAAGACTCGCTTTCACACGCACGGCACTCACCGCGATCGACGCGGTGTATTACAAGTCAGTGGCAGTGGTGCCATGGTGGTGGCGGCGGCGCCATGCAACAACTTATCACATACACACACACACACACACACACACACACACACACACACACACACACACACACACACACTCAGCGGGTACGCGAACTTGATTTTCCGTGTCCGTTGGAATAAACACTCACAACAAGGTATAAAAAATCCCATGTGAGAACGACAAGGTCCGAGTCCTTGAGACCAAAGGCGGTCGCATAACTACTGCAAAGCCAAATACATATCGCCCTTTATTTTTTCAAACTCGGGCTTCGTTTCGATAATGACATCCATCCTGAATGCTGCCGGATCCGTCGACTTTAAGGTTTAGTAGTATTTTCTTTTTCTTTTTTTCTTTTCTTTTATTTTTTAGAAAAAAAGAGTTCACGCTGTCATACATTGATACATACATATCCGCCGATCAGGTATCGTCCCATGCCAACAACAACGAAGCCGTCTGGTCGTTTCAAAAAAAAAAAAAAAAAGAAAAAAAAAAGGTTCGCACCCCTCTCTTACGGTACGGTCTATGTACGTATTTCGTTGAAAGTATTCAAACAACGAAACTTGGACTTGATTATTCCATGAGTCAGGATCGGATATACTGTACATATCGTCCCCGAGTGGCTCACAGATCACCCCATTTTCCTTGCTTGTGAGACGATGACATTCCGAACTTGAAACCACGGTGTGTCGGTTTCGGCTTTGAATCATCGTATCAAGGAGCGCGGACCCAAAAAAAAGAAAAAACGATCGCAACCAGTAACCTCACGTGTCCCAAAACTCAAAAAATTTTCAAATCTTTATGATGTATTTCTTGATTTGTTTATCTCAAACGTACCATCCATCTACCAGACGGATATTGCAGATGAAGCACGTGGAGAAAGAGGGAGAGGAAGGAGGGAGGGAATGGGAGTAGGTATGGCACAACAACTCGGAATGGTCACTCGTGTATCACACGGGGACAGCCAAAGCTTACCGTCTGGGCGTATTGGAATAGTAAAGAAAGCTACTAGTAACCACGCTGATTAAGTAGGCAAAGAGAAAAAAGAGTCGTCAGTTGCCAGCGTGAGGTGGTGGCGAGGGATCAACAGGATTAACAAACGAGTTCGGGAAAAAACCTGCAGAAGACTGCCAGGATGGTTCCGGACTGATGTTACCCCACAACGAGCCACCGATTGGAAGTGGTCGCGGCGAGCCGAAACCGGGTGGAGGCGCAGGAGCACCCCAAGGCGGTCGTGTTTCGACGGTAGTACGAGGACTGGTAGTTGTTGCCCAAGATTGACCAACGGCACCAGGCGCAACTCGTCTCCCGGGAGGAGGCACCACCTCATCATCGTCGGCTGCAAGGGCAGACGATCCCAGAACGCACTTTGGACTGGGGGACCGACGAACTGGCGAACCAGACCCGGATGTTTCGCCAGTCGCAGGTCGCGCGATGGGTGCTATCGGCGCCAGAGGTGCAATCGGAGTAATGGAGACCGGCCTGGCAACGGGACCTGGGCCGGGCTCTGGTAGGGAAGCCTTTCTAGAAGGTCCAGCTGCAAGCAACGTCGGGGAAGCAAGGGGGTTCTGGCAGGCTTTCGACGGAGGTCCGATGGGCGCAGGTTGAGGTAGCCGGCTGAAGTGTGGTTCGAAGGGAGAGGGAGATCCAAAGCCTCTCGGGAGTGAGGAAGGTGGGTGCGATGGAGGAGGCGGCCCTTGCGGAATCGAGGAAGACCCAGGTCCAAACACTCCAAATGGCGGAGGCGGCGCATAGGGAGAGAGATTACTGGGCGGTGGTACTATACCTGGGCCAGGATACAACGGAGCCACGGGTGGTGGGAAGACGCTCGGGGGGACAGGAGCAACAGGAGTAGCAGGCTGTGACGTAGTAGCCACGGGGCGCTGAGGAGTTGAACGGCTGGGAGCAACTGCAGGAGCAGGCGCAGGCGCCGGCTTGTTCAGGATCTTCTTCGCAGAGCCGTTAGTGCTCTGAGAGCGCTGAGTAGAGCTGGAGGCGCGAGGAGAGGTAGGCTGACGAGCATTCTTGGATGCAGCGCGTTGCTGTTGCGCAAGACGTTCTTTCTCTGCCTTCTCCTCGCGTTCCTTGATCAACTTCTTCTCGCGTTCCTCCTTTTCCTGTTGCTCCTTCTTGGCGGCCTCGCGTGCGGCCTTTTCAGAAGTAGCTTTAGCCTCCCGTTCTTCCCGAGCCTTACGCTCCTTCTCCTCCCTTTCCCGCCTTGTCTTTTCCTCCTTTTCTTTGCGCTTGCGCTCCCTCTCGGCCTCGCGTTCTCTTTCCTCTGCCAATCGCTTTCTGCGCTCCTCTTCTTTGCGCTGCTTTTCCTCCTCGGCAGCCTTCCGCACAGCTTCACGTTTGGCTTTCTCCTCCTCTCTCTTCTTCCGCATCTCGTCTTCGTGAGCCTGTTGCTTGGCCTTTGTAGCAGCCTCTTCAGCCGCCTTTTCTGCGGCTTTGGCTGCTCGTTCTTCCTCCTTGGCCAGCTTCTGCTGCCTGATGTGGGTCCTAAGTAAGCACGCGAGAAAGAAACAAATAAACACTCTACTTTTTCTTGTCCTTCTTCTTCTGGTTCTGCGTCTGCTTCTTGGCCTCCCGCTCCTTCGTAAGCTTGTCCTCGTCCTCCAGTTCACGTAGGAGCTGCTGCTGACGTTCCTGGGCGACTTTTTCGCGGTACGCTTGAAGGACGCGCTGCTCAAACATGCGAGCCGCAAAGATGGAAAACATCCGCTTTCCCTCCTCCATCTTCTGTTCCTCTGTCATAATCTTCATGTCACATAGAATGCTGAGCAAGGGAAAGATCGGTAATTGAATGCTCACCTCTTCGTCATCGTCATCGTCTTCCTCATCTTCCTCTTCCTCCTCGTCCTCTTCATCTGCTTCCTCCTCCTCCTCTATATCACTGTCGTCTTCCACATCCGCAGCAGCTTCCTCCTCTCGCTGCATTCGACGTTCGGCGAGCTGTTCCATCATCTCCAAGAATTTTTGCCCATCGTTTTTCAACAAATCATCGGCAACGGTCAGGATGTTGTTGGGGCCTGTGACAGAAAATAAAAATGAGAAAAAACGGGCCACGGGTACGGAATGGAAGGGAGGGAACGCGCCTGCTACGGTAAGGCTACTTCCCAAATTAAATAGGCCATCCCGACCATTTGCCTTTGAACCGTTCACCGGCCTACGCCCGCGCGAACCGGCATTTCTTCGATCGCGTGGTTTCACTTCCTCTTCTTCCTCTTCGGCACCGTCCTCTTCTTCCTCTTCCTCTTCCTCCTCTTCGTCGTCGTCGTCGTCGTACTCATCCTCTTCCTCGTAGTCATCCTCGTCGCCCTCGTCATCGTCAAACTCGCTCTCTTGTTTTGGGGGCTTTCGGCCGTTGGTGAGAGCGGGTGTTCGGTTCGTCCGTGGAGGATGATGTGTGGGTTTAGGATGGGGATGACCAATGACAGCACCGTTCTTATCGAGCTCGACGCTGCCAGGAAAGGGACCGGGACCAGGTGGAGGTGGTATGGTGCCGCCGGAATTGACATAGCGCTGCTGATAGTTCGCGTACTGTTCTAGCTCCTCGTAATAAGCATCGTACAGTACCTCAAGCTCTTCTTCTATCGCATGTCTAAAGTCCATCGATTTGGGGGGATAGATTTTTTTGAATCCGATGGACGCGGAGAGGGGAAAGAGCGAACGAGAAGAAGAGTCAGCGGACAAGAGCGATTGCAGGGACCAAATGCACGAACCGCTTCCGCCCACAGACAGCACAGCTGCAGCTATGCTTCTGTTGCTCCTTCATCTTCTTCAACACGGTGTCCTTCTCGATCTTGACCAAATTGCGGCGCTCGTCCTCTCCGAGGCCGAGCCAGAACTCTTTGATGCGCTCGCGCTCCTCGGTCGTGTTCGTGCTCCAGATCTTGCTGTTGGTCTGGGAACCCTTGGTTGGGGCCGCGGAAGCCGGCGGACGGGGTTTGTGGGGGGCAGATGCGTTGGACGATGGGGGCGATGGATGATGGTGGGGATGATTATGTGAATAAGGGTGTGCAGTTATCGGAGCCTTTGATGCAGCCCGTGCAGTTCTCGCAGGCTGCTGTCCGTTCGGGGGAGCTGGAGCGGTGGCGTTTGTGGGTGGGTGTGCTACTGGAGCAGGTGCGGGTGCGTAGGCCATGGGTTGTTTTCCCTGTGCGCGTGAGCTCGGCGGTGGATGATGAGCTGCCGTCATATTTTCTTTTGTCGCTGCTCTGACTGCAGGCATGGCGTTGGCGGTGAGAGGAGGGCGCTTTGTCAATTCCACCGTTCCCGTGGGACGTCCACGGCCCTTTTCCGTCGCCGACTCCGATGCCGAACGTGCCGAGGCGCGCTCTGGAACGGTTGCCGGGTTCGGCACGGAGCGCGCCACCGGAGACTCGGCCGGCATTTTTCTCTCAGTCGTCTTAGTAATAGTACCACCACTGCTCACGCCAGTGCGCAAGTTCGGCAGCGTCGCCGCAGGTCGGGCAACCGTCTCTCCGTAACTCAGAACAACGTGCGCCACCGCATCCGCGGTCGCAGGATGCGCACCGGCATGCGTCCGCCCAGCGTGGCCCTGCAGATCAATCCCGTCTTCCAGATCGTCGTCTCCAAAGTTGCCGTCTGCCTCATCCTCGCTGTAGTAGTCGTCCTCCGGAAACCCGTGCTCTCCCCCTTCATATTCGTTGAGGAGCACCACGTTCGTCTGCGGCAGCGGTCCGCGAGGGGGTTGACCGGGCGCAGGAGGCACGGCACCCAGCGCTGCAGCTGCTGCCTGCTCCACAGAGAGTGTAAACGCCGGATCGGAGAATATCGATGGGTCGAAGGGTAGCGGGGGGTAGGCACCAGGTGGGTATCCCGGAATGCCCTTGGTGGCCATCGTCGCCGTAGCGGTAGCAGTACCGTTTTTGAGATACGTATCAGATTGCACCATCTGCTGGGCAATGTTGTACATGGTTTGTGCCTGGTAGACTCCCGTCAGAAAACGCAGCGTAATTCGGCGCCAATGAGACTCACAAAGTTCTTGATGTGGGGTGGAAAAGAAGACCAGTACTCGTCATCTGCCAACGTCGATCCATTAACTCCATTTGTCTTTGGAAACGATGGCTCAGAGGTGGTGTGCGTCGTCCTTGTCCCTGTTCGGCCGTTCGATTGAACCTCGATGTTGCGCAAACGCAAGTCGTTCGAGGACGCCAAAAACTCGCCGTGCAACTGTGTCGTCAATCCAGCACCAGCGCGACCAAGCCCAGCGGCAGACGTCGCGACGTATCCAGTAGTCGTGATGTGCACCGACTCGAGCTGTGGAGAGAGGCCACTCATGGGCGGCAGTGGCAGGTCGGCATCCTCGAGGCTCCCCACGTCACCCCCGACATCAACATCCTGAACAGAAGCATTCCTAATGTCCTTTTCCTTCCCCTTCTTCTTTTTCTGCTTCTTCCCATTTGCAGCAGACAGTGCGGGTTGAACGGCGGCAGGAGCTGGCGAACGTTCGTTCAGATGAACTGCAGGCTGCTTTGCCTTTTGCGACTTTCCTGCAGCCATTCTGGGCGATTTCAGACTAGATTAAGGTCAACACGCTGCAAACGGTTGGACTGTGCTTGCTAGAGGCGCACTTGCAAGGCAGCCAAAGGAGGGGAGGCAGGGAGGAAGGCGGATAGGATGAGGAGAGGGATATGCGCGATCTTGGATGGCGTGTTGTGCGATGGATGCGATGAGAGAAACGCACAGAACAAGTTCCACTTCGCAGCGAGCAGTCGACCGCCTGTCGTCCTGATCAAGCACACTTTAACACGCCCAAATACGTCCTATCGGCAAGCGCCGTGGCACGTGTCACCACGCTGAAGCTATGAGCAATGTTCGCCTGATTTTTTGTTGGTTTCAGGAACGTGACATTGCTCAGCAGGTCATTCCCCACCTTAGCAGGCGTATGCCAAGCAAACAGCCATGTCGACCGTCGCAAAGGATTTCTGTCCCGGTTCGCGTCTTTCTCGGAAGCGGTTCGTGAAGTCATAGTCCAGCTTGCAGGGGAGTGCAAAAATTGCTACTATCGCGCTCGAGCCAGAGAATATTCTGAAAAGTATGTCTCGATATTCAGTTTTCCCTTGCCGTCGACCATTTTGATCACGGTCGCTGCCTGGGTTGTACGCGTGGACGAGATCCGACTGAACCTGGCGGTCAACGTTGAGGTGGAACGTAAGGCAGCACAGTTGCAGGACGGAACCCAAGGTTTGGTACGCAGTCTCAAGTCGCGTGATCTGATGGAGCGCCGCATGGAGGCAAAGCAAGAAGCAGACGAATGTGATGGTTGAGCTGGAGAGCGAGCGGTCCAAGGCGAGGAAGCAGGAGCGGACGCACGAGGAGCAGTTGCAGGCTGACTTGGACTCGCTCGAGCAGGAGAATGTGAAGCTCAAGACGATGGCTGCACCAGAGAGAGCAGGGTATGTTGCAAATCTGTCGTTGTGCGCCGGGTTTTACTGCACCTGCCATTCATAACTTCTGGGAATCGGCCTGTCGAGTCGGATAACGTGCTCATCGAAGGAAGCGTCGAGACGTCGCACTTGGTTGAACAGGTCGAGGCTCCGCGCGGCTCAGTGCGGTTCCTACGAACGGAAAATTCATACCCCAGAGGTCAAGATCCGTCGAAAGAAATCAAGGCTTTGCCACCGCTCCCAGAGCCGTCCTATCTACCGCCCACATCACCTCTCGAGCCTTCGACGCTCTCCGATACTGAAGAGGACGACTCGGAACCTGATGATCCACCGCCACCTCCTCAGGCTGTGGTGACTGTACGCTTGTTTACGACGGAAACCAAGTTGTTGCACAGGGACGTGATTAATTTTGTGTCGTCACGCCTCGTGTTGTGGATGTTTCGGCTTTGCATGTCAAGCGTGCTGCTGAGAACGGCGAGGACCCGCCTTTGACGAGATTTCTAGCTAGTTTACAAACAGTTGTATAGACTGTAGAACGTCGTTCCGTACGACTTGAAATTGATAAGAAGTATTAAATGCCTCTTCAATGACGGCCTCTTCGATGTCGTGCACTGCATGATTACCATCGCTGCGAACAAACTCTTCGTTGTGTACAATCCAATGAATGAAGGTATGGAAGGAATTTTACGTGATTGAAGTGATAGAAAAATGTTTTTTTACTGCATCATCCTCTGACCTGCCTTGAAGGAGGTCGCTCCAAGATGTACAGAGAACTTCCGAGATCTTCTTGCAAGCATGTGCAAGAAGTTCCCGAAGTGCAAGGGGATATAAGTGACTCTGTTTCTGTAGGGTACATATAAGTAATAAATTGAGGCTCCGAGTCAGAATAAATAAAACTTACAAAAATTTCTAACTTGACTCACAAGTCTGCAACCTTTGATTTTAAATCATCACTCTGTTTCTTGTACACATCTGAATGGTGTGAAGCTTGTCAGAATTATTACTACCTCAAAAAAAGACAATAAAAAAAATCTTACTTGCATTCCTTAAAGGCTCGTCAATGATTTCATGCCATACCAGATTGGTCGGCATGACTACAAAATGGAGAGCACTGTCGTCACCTAAAATAAATAGGGGTGAGCTTTTAGTATGAAAAAAAAGCCATACTACATCGGAAAGACTCAACTTTTATCTGATCAGCTTGCAGTTGAGAACCAACATGAATGCATTGTTCCTCAGGTTGCATGGGTTGTACTTTAATGAAGTAGGCTACGGGCCGACAGTAGTAAGGTAAGACGGCGGCGCTGAATAAGGTCACGCGTGATGCGTGATATCCTAAAATAGTAGAGTAGGGACGTAGACGTGTCGTGTAGATGGACTGGTAATGCCGTATGGATCTCGCCCGATGATGGTGGGAGATAACGAGCACTTGGATTATTTTTAATCTCCACTACGGTTTATATACTACTGATCTTATTTGATAATTCGGAGTTATATAATGTTGGAGTCGGCATGGTCGGCTTGTCTTAGGCCGCCAACATACTTGTATGAACTAGATGAGACATGACTCAGTGTACACTTGAGATGGTAAGACACTTATGATATTACCTAGATGAGATACAACTAGAAAAAATCATATGAGTATAATGATTATATGATAGGAACGAGTCTTACATACCTCAGCATACACTTGAGATGGTGAGATGCTGCTCTCATCCTCCTCAAGAGTTTTAATTTATGTGGATTACATAAGAGATGTATTATGAGGACAAGTGCAATATGATAATGTCACGGTACAGTCATCCACTGTTATTTGCATCAGCAAATTTGTATGGACATGCATATCACAACAATTGCATATATGTATCTAAGATCAGAGGCTACAGAGCTGTTTGTATATGTATGAATAGTAATCTAAATTCATATGGACCACATCCATGGGGTTGTGTAATTGTGATAGTGTATGTAGAGTTCAAATTATTATCATGCTTGCACCATCATTTGCGACAGACCAAAATGAGTATATCAATAGGATTATTACATTAATCTCTATCTAGCCAGCTTATTAATCTTCGATTCCACCATCATCATTTGTAGCACTCGAGGTTGCATCAGATGCATTATCATCCATGTCCTCACCACCGTCGTCCACATTCCCACTGTCTGCAATTTTTCCCCCTTTTCTCCTCTCCTTGCTGCAGGCTTAATTCCTTTCAAAACCAAGCATTTCCATCCAGGACATTGATGCTCTTGCTTCACTAAGTCCTGCTCTGCTTCCCAGCCTGAGGCAACTACATCTGACTTGTATTCCTCTCTCTGGGTTTTGTTCTGTTCCAGCTGTCCACATCCTTCCTCATCTTTTTTTTTCTAGTGCTCTTCTTTTGCCAACTCCTCTTCAGTGGCAGCTTTCTCATAATCCATAACTCGCTGATAAAACTCATCTCCAGTCAAATACTTTGGTAAGCCATCCCCCATCAACTTTCCTTTCTTTTTCTTGGTGTTTTGATCCCTCTCCATCTGTGCTGCCAGTTGTTTGTGTAGCCAATTGCAGTATATTTCATTGAGTATGCCCACTGCCTACATGCTGATAGCCACTGTATGATTTGTGCAGATCATCTTGGTATGTCTTTTCTGCTTCATTCACTGGCTCCTGATCTAGAAACTCATGTCTTCACTTTTGAACAGGTAAAAATTGGACCAGAGTGAATTGTGGAAGGTGATCATTTGTGGTAAGTGGTAACTCTTATGCCAGAAAAGAAATGGATGTTGATGCAAGTGCATTGCTTACTTCTCTGAAAGCATGGTGCAGCTGCTGTAAGTTTGGCAGAGCATTATCTGGCTTTGAGTGGTTGGTGTTCAGAAAGTCATGAAATAACTCAGAATCATTGCCTTGTTGCTGACTGATCACTAAGGCCAGTGTACAGATAGGGCTAGGCTGTGGAATGGAAAGGTGCACTACTACTGATGTTTCTAGACTTGGCACCATCTTGTCAGCTGTAACAACAGATGGATTGAATGGCTATACCCCTGTGACACGAAAATCAGTGCAGATGGATTTCAGAGTGACTGTATACTTGTGCACTTGGAGATATAGTGAGATGAAGTTCATTTTATTGATTTTTTGCCTTGTTTCACTGTGAAACTTATCAAGCTCCTGTGACCAGCACTTCTTGAGTGGTCCAAAGACAACAACATCAAGGCTCTGGTAGATATGTGTTGCATATGCCAGATAACAAAGTATGTGAATGTCATGAGCTCGGGCATGGTCTAAAAAGTCCTTGGTATAGTGTGAATTGTGTCCATCAACTAGAAGAAGTCATGGTCATCCACTAGCTTTGGTGCATGTCTTCTGCTCAAAGTCTTTCATCTAGAGCTGCCCAATAACCTTGTCTATCCAGCCTTTTTTGGAATGGGTAATGCTAACAGTCAGAAGGGCATGAATACCAGTAAGTAATTGAATCAAGATATATGACATATAATGCTTTTAGCTCATTTCCTTGATGCCAGGATGTGGAGAAGCACTTTCCTTTGTAGATCACAGCAGGTGGTATCTCATCTCCATCAGTGCATATTGTTATCATGATGGTAATATTTTCCCAGTTTCCATCATGTTGCTGATGTTAGGTCTTTTTGCTAGTCACTCTAATAACCCATTGGATCTGGCCTCCTCTCGGCTGGAATCCAGTCTCATCTGCTACCCAAATACAGTCCACATCAATGCTGAGCCACTCCATGGTACTTCCTAGTAAGTCAAACCAAGCCTTGTTTGTGTGCTCATTAACTGCATTTTTATGTGCTGTGTTCAATGATAAACTCCAGAATTGCTTTAAATGGGCATGGTAATGCTCCATAAAGTGCTCAGTCCAATTCTTCCCAACTCCAGATGAAGGAAAATTCTTGGCACCCTGAGCATGCAAGATACTATCCACATAGGTCTTCAAAGATTCATGCTTGAGAGGGAATCCTTGCACTGCATACTCAAGGCAGAAAGTAACAACTTGCTCCTCTTCTTCTGCTGACAATCATGAGTTGGTCTCTATGTTAAATTGGTGCTTGCTACATCTTCCATGAAATCTTCTCCACACTGTATCAGCATTGACTCTCACATCCTTGTAACCAGATTTGGCCTGCCATCTCTTCTCAACAGTGTTGCAAATTGACTGCAGGCTCTGCCACTCAGCTTCTGGTTTTGCTGACTCATCATGCATTATATTGACTGCTTCAGCTATTGCCTCTTCTTGTTTTTCTGTCTGTATGGCCTGTCTCTTAGTCTTTGAGTATGCACAACCTACCATTTTTACTGGTGTTTGGGAATATTGGCCCTTGTACATTTTCCGAGACTGTCAGTGCCTTTATTTCCATTCTAAGAATTATCTTTGTGTGAGTGCATGATAAGATGTTCTGAAGACATGCTGCACTGGCATCCTCAAGGAAAACCAGTATACAGTTATTCATTAAAATCTTTATGTCTAAATTAATCTTCATGATTATATCCATGCATCCACTGGGTTTAAAGCACTGTAGTTTATAATTTGCATGGAAATTGGATATTGAACAGCAAACCACTATATTTTACCTTAAGAACAATGCATTATACAAGATCAATCAACTTCTATGTATCAGAAACATTGTATCTAAACTATTGTATCATATTCTAATTAGTTGAGAACTCAGGTGAGGAGTTACTATGGAAGAGTGCCTCAGTTTATGATGATGACACAAATGATGGTGGAAACACAAATGGCAGTAGATGACTGTATCAATTAAAGTTAAACATGGGTGGCATTGTAGAGCTGGGATTTGAATGAACTTGTTTCAAAGGAGTCAGGTATTTATTTAAATTTAAATACACTTGCTGTTCAGGCAGAATTACAATGATATAGTCACGTGCTGAAAGGGGCCCCCAGTGGAAAATTTGAAAAATTGGTCTTAGCCAGGAGCAGATTGGTCATGTGAAGGGGTTGCGAGCTGGAGGGTGAGCTGAGAAGCCCTGAAGAGGTAACTTCTGAAGCACAGTAAATCCACTGAAGGGGTAGACCCTGGGAGGTCTTGAATAATGGATGCATAGTGATTGGCAGACACAAGCATCCATCTAAACTATAATGCAAGGTGATTGGCAGACTCAAGCAAATATCTAAACTATGACAAATTACTGATACAATGCCAGCACTACATATGAACAGTGTATACTACTAGTAGCTACTAATTGAACCTGAAAGATTTCATGCTGTCTGTAAGCCAAATACCTTACATGGAACATGGAAGCACTCAAAATGCTAGTATTCCAATACTCAGGAGACCCCATGTTGGAGGGAGCTAGACATCACTGAGTAATCTAAGTAGTAGAGAAGCAATTTGTTAATGTTCAGTTCTGCTAAACCATGAGAGAATAGTAATACCCTTGTGAAAGATTCAGATGCTGTGGTTTGGAGGGAATCACCAGACTCTAGCATCTATCTCCAGCACCACAGATAGTTATAAGCCACAAAACAAGGTGTTTGATAATACCCTGATATAATTAGTGGAGGATATCAGGAGTAATTGATTGGTAAATGTTAACATATGATAGGTCAATCCAAAATGGACATTATAGCAGTTTGATTCTCACATCACAACATGTGGCAGAATATGATGATAGTCCTATTTGCTCAAGTGCATTAAGCATCTTTTTAAGATTGCACAGTGCTGCATGTGAAGGGTGGTTTCCTAACTCTTCATATGAACACTCACAAAGCAGGCAGTCCCCTATATAAGCACCTGTAACAAAACATTACTCAGAATAATTCCTGATGTAACATGCAAGAATTGGATGGCCACAGTGATGTGCACCATCACCACTGCAAATGTTGATTCCATTGACACCAGCCTCCCAGAGGGAAGCAATGACATGACTGAGACAAGCATAAAATAAGTTCACCAACATTCGATGCTGGGCAGACTTATTACTTATATGGCTCAACTGAGTCGTTGGGAGATAAGCTAGTAGAATTTGACCTTGATGTGATGGCTTCCATTGAATGGATTTCAGGAGGTTTCTAATGGTCAGGTATATAGGATATGTAGTCTTGTTGTAAAATATTGTCAGTTGGGTTTTGTCAGAAGAGAGAATGATGGGGATGATAGTAGTGCCAGGTTTCTCCTGTTCTAACACAGCCTATTCCACAGTAAAAGGTTTTAGTGCTAATTTACCATGATGACAATAAACACCTACTTGTGTGGTCCACCACCACTTGCCTATGTGTATATCCTCTCCATTTTATTTGCATCTGTGTAGTAGTGACATTCTGGTGTAAAAAGATGTTGAGCATGTTCAGAATCACCAATTAAAGCCTGAACACACTCCAGAATGTCTCATGAATCAGACTTCAACTTATTACAACAGGTGTGGGTAGCATTGGCCATAGACTTGATGTGCAACCTAAAGCTGTGAGGCAAAGGGAGTAGGTCCCAAGTGCAATGCAAGGAGACTAGTCACTACTCTGCCTAGGCAAGTATGTAGCAATGTTGAGGATGAAGGCAGAGTATCCTCAAGTGAAGATGCTGCGAGGCCAAGAGGTTCTTAGGGAGAGTGAGAAGGAGTGAGAGGGTCAAAGATGCAATAGATTGCTATCTTAAGTAGGCTAAAGCTGGAGATACATGGCTTGTACTACACCCTATTTATAGGTATGAGTCCTGTGCACAGACCAAGCAGTGCGACAGTGTGATAAGAGAGAAATGCAAAAAGAAGAAAGTGGTGATAAGGAATTATGAGTCATGCACAACATGAAATAAGTCATAAAGCTGTGCATGATAGAAGTACATAAAACATCATGGAATGTGTGAGTCAGAAACAAAAGATAAAAGAAATGCACAGCCATAGCACTGACTAATTGAAAGGCTGTGCATGTTTAAATAACACAAAGCAATGACAAATGGAAACAAAAGAGAAAAGAGGGGCATATTGTAACATTACCCCCTCAGTAAGGTCAAACCCTAGTGAGACTTCTACAAGCCTCTGCAAGACCCAATGGAGGAACCACACATGTTACTTTCTCCAACAGAGTTGAAGCAAAAGTCATCGTCATCATTTAATGTAGGTAGGGATCGAGGTGGAGGGATTGAAAGTGCATGCTCAGGGCACTGAGAGCAGGTGGAAGTGTGGGAGGTGTGGGGCCAAAAAGAATCCCAGGACTGACGAAAGCTTCAAGAGAAGGTGGAGGAGGTGGAGGACTCCAGTGGGGAGCAGTGGTTATAAAAAGGGCATGCAGCCTAAGTGTGACTGGGGGAGCAGTGGCAGCAGAAGGGGCAGGTGTAGTGGGGGCAGTGAATTCTGATATGCCCAAGTCAGTGGCAGACAAAGCAAGAGTCCCTGTAGTGATTGTGGTCACTGGGATAAGGGAGATTGCCTTGAAGGATGTGGTGCTGAACTGTAGCCTCTTGAATCTGGTTAAACTAGACTTGGAGGGCATCAATGGCAAGGGCTTCCATTGGGTCGAGGGAGGAGGATGAAGTACTGGGTGTACCATTGACCACAGAAATGGAGTCACGGATAATTTCTGAAGGTGATGGAGAGGGAGGTCTTTTGACATAGATAGTGATAGTGATGGAAGTGGAGACAGTAATGGAGGTGGTCTTCTGCAGGTATTGATCAATGTCTTGGATGAATTCCAAGTACCCGACCTGGTGAGCCAGCTCATGAACAGGTCTCAGGGCTCAAGAGTGGATAGCCCTGATAGAGGCTCCGATTAGAGAGACACCATGGTGGTCATTGTTGACAAGAGACGAAAACAAGTGAGGGAGGCATTCTAGCTGGAGGTACAACATGAAAATCAAGAAGAACAGGGAAGAGGGATCCGTAAATGCAGAGATTCCAGAGAACATGTGGGGATCTGTGAGGTATTCATGGAGTGCACTACACTCATCATTGGTAGGGTTAGAGGACTGGAGTGTGTGGGCATGGAGGAGAATATCAATGGAAATTACTGGGATTGGGGCATCAGCAGGTGGCTCAAGGATGGGGAGGGTATATAAAGCACCAAGGCTAGGAGGTGCACCATCTGTTGCCACCACCACAGCATCCTCATGATGAGGAGGGTGGGCCATCTGCAGAGAAGGGGTTTACGGCAGCAAAGCAAGATGGTCCTCCTCAGCAGATACTGAAAAGGACAGGGATGATGGAGATGAGATAGAAGAGGCAAGGACATCAGACATTGTAAATGAAGAGCAAAGAAGGGAGGGGGTAAAGCAAGCGATGGGTATTGTGGGATAGGGAAGCTTATTGCTTTGGGGAAGGAAAGGCCTTTGAGTGAAGATCTTTATATTTCTGGAGAGTGGACTTTGCATTTTTCAGGTTTCATTCTGGGACCCAGGAGTCTTCTTCAGCAGTATACCCTTTCCATCAGATCAGAAACATGCAGGAGCAGGTTGTTTCCCTGTGGCATAACACCTTTTTGATCTCATACTCTTCCTCACCTTCTAGTAGTTCTGGAGGTGGAGCTGGAAAGTTCAGGCCATGGACACTATTTTCATGATAGGGCAATAGGAGAGAAGCATGAAATATGGGGTGTATCTTTCAGGTTATCAGAAGTCAGAGTCTGTACACCAGGGTGGATAGGACATCAGTGATAATGAAGGGTCCTTCCCTTTTGGGTGCAAATTTGGGGTTTATGATACCTTGTCTTCTTTAGTGAAAGGGGTGAAAGAGCAGCATGTTTGGAATGCCATCACCTGGCACATGAGTTCATTGGCTGTGAGTGCCTCATCCCTGGCTGTGGATAAGGCCTTAAGGTATTCCTCTAGGGCTGGAAGCAGTGTTTCTGCTAGGATCATGGGGAGGGCATAAGGTTCAAAGCTGTATATGAGGTAAAACAGTGATTTGCCAGTGACAGAGTGGAGATGGTGGTTATGCGTGAATTCTGCATGGATGATGTGATTAGCCCATGTGGTCAGGTTGTTCCTGCAGAAGATCTGGAGGTAATTTTCAACCTCCTGGTTGATACACTCAGTTTCTCCATTGGATTGAGGATGGTATGCAGTAGATAAGGAGAGGTCATATTTCAGGAGCTTTTCGAGCTCCTGAGCGAAGGTTAAAGTAAATTATGGGCTGTGGTTGGAGATAATCTTGTCGTAGAGGCCCTAATTGTGATAGACTTTGTAGAAAAAGAGGGTTGCAACATCCTCGGCAGTGATTTGTTTCTTAGTAGGGCACAAAATTACCCCTCTTAGTAAGTCCATGGTTGACCATGACCAACAGGCTGTCAAAACCATTGGATAAAGAGAGGTCAGTGATAAGGTCACAAGAGACCTGTTAGAATGGGCAGGAGGCAAGGTATTTGATTGGGGAGAGTGGAGAGACAGTAGAGTGAGTGTTAGCTTTGTTTTGCTGGCAGAGTGTGTAGCTCTCAATATAGTGACTGACTTGAGTGGCCAGGCCAGGCCACCAGAAATGGTGTGTGATGAGTTGGCATGTTTTCAGGTACCCAGAGTGGCCAGCTGAGGGGTGGTAATGTGCCTGTGTGATAATAATGAGGCAGTCTGATTCAGAAACATAGACACAGTCTCTGTAACAGAGTAGATTTTCTCTAAACTGCCAGTCAGAGAGGCAGTTGCAGAGATTAGGGGCTGTGATAAGCAGTTGAGGTTCTGGGATTGATGGAAGTAAGTCAGGTTCTTGTGGTCCATGAAGACCTGGACAGGAAACTGGGAGCCATGAAGGTAGTGGCACCAAGACTCGAGAGTGCGAATGATGGCCAAGAGCTCTTGGTCAAAAATGTTGTAGTTTCATTCTGCTGGTGAGAATGACTGCAAGAGGTAGGAACAGAGATGCCAGTCCCCATTCAAATCCATTTGTAGGAGGATGGCACTGGTGACATCACAGAATGCATCAGTGGCTACTGTGAAGGATCTTGAGAGGTTAGAAAGGTGGAGGATGGGTCATGAGAGGAAGAGCTTCTTAAGCTCATCAAAGGAGTTTTGACACTGGGGTGTCTAAAGCCAAGCTGCAGTTTTCTTGGTAAGGTCAATGAGGGGTCAGGTGATGTTGAAGTAGGAGGGGATGAAACATTGATAGAAGTTAGTGAACCACAAGGAATGCATGTCCTTGACTTTCTTGGAGATCAGCCAGGAGGCAATACCGTCGAGCTTGACAGGGTCTATAGCGAGCTCACTGGATTTGATGATCATCCAAAGATATTTGACCTCAGGAGTTGCAAACTTGCATTTGTTGAGCTATAGATGGAGGTCTAATTTCATCATTCTTTGGAGGATGCAATGTGTACATTTCATGTGGGATTGATTCATTGTTAGGAGAGAAGATAAGGAGGTTGTCTATATAGATGATGAGCCATCCTTCAGCAATCATGTTCCTGAATGAGTCATTCATGAACCATTGGAAGGTGGAGAGGGAGTTGTTTATGCTGAAGAACATGATCATGGGTTCTGTTATAATTGGCCCCTTTTTCTCTTCTCTTTCGCTTCTTTTGCCTTGTATTACCTAAATGCGCACAGCCTCTTTCATTAGTCAGCATTTACAGCTATGCATTTCCCTTATCTCTTGTTTTTGACTCACACATTCCATAACATTCCATGTAATTCTATCACGCATAGCCTTCTGACTCATTTCACGCTGTGCATGACTCATTCCTCATTATTCCCAGTTACTTCTTTTAGGTTTCTCTCTTATTGAGCTGTAGCACTGCTTGGTCCATGCGCAGGACTCTTATATATAAATAGGGTGTAGTACAAGTGGTGTAACCTCAGCTTGAGCCTACTCGAGATAGCAATCTATTGCATCTTTAACCCTCTCGCTCCCCTCTGCTCTCCCTTCGAACCACTTGGCCTCACAGCGTCTTTGCTTGAGGAATCTCTACCTTCATCTTTGACATCACTATCTACTCGCCAAGGTGGAGTAGCGACCAGTCTCTGTGCATCGTGCTCAGGACCTATGACCCTCGCCTTCATCTCACAGCTTTAGGTTGCACATCGAGTCTATGGCTGATACTACCCACGCCTGTCATAACAGGTTCAAAGAGGCCCTTATGGGTGATAAAGGCACCTTTCCATTGATGGTTATCTTTGATGTGTACATTGTTGTATCCCCAGCAAATGCTGAACTTGGTGAAAACTTTTGCTCTTTTGAGCTTGTTGACTAGATTGGAGATGAGGGGTAGAGGGTAGGCATCACAGATGGTATGTTTGTTTAGGTACCTGTAGTTCTGGCATAGACAGAGTTTACCATCCTTCTTTTTAATGAAAAAGAAGGGGGAGGCCTGTAGGGATTTGGAGGGACAGATTTTCCCCAAGCAGAGATTCTCATCAAGGAAAGCTTCAGTTGCCTTTTGTTCTTCAGGAGACAGAGGGTAGATTTTCCCAATCTTTGGGATAAAGAACTTATTGAGGTTGATCCTGTGATCATAGAGTCCAGAGTACTAAATCAGGCTGTAGGAACACCTCTGGTCACTTCTGACACCAACTTTCACAAGTCTCGTTTAGCATACTGCATGAGGAGAAGAGCAGTTCCATGAGGAATCTGAAGCATCTCCTGAAGCTTGTTCCGAGTCATGAATTCACCTGAAAGCTGAGAGAGACACAGAAAACCTCCTTTTTCAAAAGTGGGAGCAAACTGCATGAAAGAAATGTTGTCTTTACCCCATTCCTTATGATTGTCAAGGGACTTGAGCCAAACTGAGATTGTGGGCATTTTCGCCAATGGTATGTCGTCAATTGATAGTTGGGTTTTTATTTCAGTGTAGGCAGTCATGTTAGAAAATGTAGGAGATGTTAAATGACTTGAATCAGGTCCACTTGGCATAGAGTCAGCCTGAGGGTTGCCAGGCTGCATAGCACTAGCACAAGCGAGTTGCATGTGTCTATTCCCTGGCGCTTGATGCCCCGGATAACCTGGCCCTTGCAGTGAGCCTCCCCATGGTGGCAAGACAATGACCTGGGGAGGGGTGGGTGGATAGGGATATCCTCCAGGAAGATTGAATGGTCCAATAGGGTGATCAAATGATCCAATGGCTGGCTGAGCTCAAGTGTGGGGTCTCGCTGCATGAAGGTATAGTTCTGGCAGTTTCTCTTCTATCGTTGTGAGGCCATTTATCTGAAAATCATAGTGATTCAGTAAATAAGAGTCAGAGAAACTTACAATCTCACGAGCTCAGAATGATATTTGAGCATGTGTCAATATCATACAGGCCTCATTTGGCCCAGGAAAACAGTACACTGGCGCATCAGGCGTCTTCATGTGGACTTTGCATGTATACCATTTCTGGAGCCAGTCTACATTTTCCTGGAGAGGCGTTGTAGCACCTTCTGCTCCACCAGTTACTAATGATGATGCCTGTTTGGATCCAGATGCAGATGCCTTTGTAGTCTACAAGGAAGTGGTGGTGCAATACATCAGTACATCTTTGAAATTAGAACAGAATAACACAGAACATACCAATCGATTGTCTGATTTTGTGTTGTGTGCATTGCGAGGATCAGCTGATTCATTGTCAGAGCCACCATCTTCAAAGCAAACCAGGACATTCTCGAGCGGCTGAGTAGATTGCTTGCCACTTGCAAGTCATGGTGGTACTAGCATTAGACACATTCTTGCAATGAACCACTTGAGTTCATCCTCTGATTGGATGGATGTCGCTGCTTGCTTTGCATTATCTGAATCTAGGCAATATTGGAGTTTCAGCGCTGGTGTGTGGCACATGAGTCTTACAGCAACTAGTTCACAAAGATTCTCATAAGTAATTTGGGACTCGATATTGAAGGGGGAGTTTGTGCTGTTCGGTTTACAGGCTATGCATGGGATAGTAAATGCTGATAAATATCATCAGTGGATACATACAGTTGACTTGAACTGAGGACAAGACTTATGGCAAGTTTGAGGGTCGTAGGTACTTTTCACAGTAGACACCTGTCTACTTGCTCCTTCTTTGCCTGCACAAACACCAGATTTTGCCTTTCCAAGTCCTTTCCTTGTCACAGCTGGCACTGGTAGCAGACTACTCTGAAGGAACATGTCATCTGTTCCACTTGACCCAGAGCTGTCATTTGTCATAGATGAAATGGCATCAATTTCTTGGCCATAGTCTTCACTCTCAACATCAGGCTCAGAGGCCATAGCCTGAGTGCTATCATTGAGCACATTGAGGAACTCCTTTGCACCTTCCTGAGGATCAACAAATGAGAAGGTGGTATCCAAGGAAGGAGCATGGAAATCCATTATAGTATCATTGTCATCAACCTCAGCAATGGCATCTAATGCAGGACGACCTAAATCCAGAGTCTGAGTGGGCTTCAGTGTGGTCGAGTGCTGTAGCCGAGACTGACTTGCAGCCTGTCTGATCTCAGCATTAGACTTGGATCGTTCATGTATCAAGGATCTCTGAGAAGTAGGAACAACTGAAGCAGCATGTCTTTTGGGGACCGGTGGAGCAGAGGAATCGATAGATGCTGGATGATTGCCAAGACTGATGCCAGTTGCAGGACGAGTTGAGCTTTCTTGATGTACACACTTGTCTGGGAACCCCATTTTGATACATCTAGTGCAGGCAGTAGCCCCATCGCTAAGCTCACAACAGGACTTTGCAGCCTTGCACTTTGCACATGCACCAAGTCATTTCGCTCGAGATGAACCTATAGTAGACAATTCAAAAGCATCAGTCACCATGTGAGCATGATACTGATCCTATGCACCTTGAACAGTGGCTGAATGCCCTGTGTCATGGTCAGAGGGAGGCTTCTTGCATTTATTTGTGCTTGAGGTCATGGCAGTGAGCCCAATGCTGGAAGAAGTAGTGCTACAGTGTAAGTTGGCTGCTCAAAAACTCTTATACTCACTACCTCATGGGCTTAACCAAATAGAGAAAGCTGTGGGGCGTGGTCTTTTCACGTGGTTGCATGTCGCTAGCCCCATCATGACACATAAGATTTATGCAAAACACAATAGGACAATGAGCACTACAACAGAGTATCTACTCATAGCCACAATGCCTGAACCAGCCAAACGAATCCTGAGGAGTAATGATATACAAGGCTCTGAGAAGTGTTGCATATATCTCATCATTGGTGAGCTCAGTCATCGCCATGCACATGTAAGCACCATTGCGATGGAGATGGTACTTCATTGCAGAAAATGCCAATTCAATCAGGTTGAAATCGGGGGAGTATGGTGGGAGGAACTCACAATGCATTCCTCTAGACCATACGTTTAGCCATCAATGGCAAATAAAAAACTATTGAGGCATACCTGGACTTGATCATTTTTAGTATGTCAGGGTGTTTGTGAATTCGACAGTTGTCTAGAATGATAACTGAATTTGGAGCAGGATATGGCTCCATTTCATCAAGTAAACCTTTGACAAACCCAGAGAATGTTTCCATACAAAATGATCCCTCGACGATTTCGCAGTGGATAATGCCAGCATTGAGGGAAAGAGCAGGGAGAATAGAGAAGCTGAAAAATGTTAGCAATGATCAAACAGAGAAAAAAATAATTGCATACCACTGGCTACGAACAAAGAAGGCTTTGCATTGTGCTTTTGTTCCTCAGATAGATCAGGCGCGACCACAGTATGTCATGCGATGATCGACAGAGCTCTCATCCACAAAAACAAGTTGTTGTGGCTCATACTGACCAATCCTTGTAAGGTACTTTAGGCGTTTTGTAGCCGATCATTCTATAGCAACACACGCGACCTGAAACAAATAAGATAGGAATGACTGGCAAGAAGTAGGACTTACCTTCTTCATAGTAAAACCAGCCTTGCGAAGTGTGCACCAGATCATAGCACACGAAACCACATAGACACATGATGCAGCCAGCACATCTTGAAGTTCATTCAAATAAAGATCTGGTGTCTTGGAAATTGTTCCTAACAGGAACTGTAACAATGTACCGTAGATTAGCACATCACACAGAAAAAGAGTAAGGTATGATCATACCTCAATGTCGACATCATGTAGATGTAGATTTCCCTTTCGTTCCTTCGAATCTGCCTGTTCCCCTAGATTGGGTATCGTTCCATGGGCATTGAAGTATAACAGAATGTGTCAAACTGATTGGACAGATAGATCAAGGGCCATAGCAATTTGTTCAAAATTGAGGAATTTTGTGAGGTGAATTATGGCCCATTGGATCTTGGTTGAGGTCTGATGGCCTCACGGCATGACTGTAGCACAGAATCAAGCATAAAACAGCAAAGAAAGATGTAATGCTGACCTTGGCAGGAGATCCCAGCACAGTGAAATTTTGGATTTTTGAAATATCATTTTTATGGCTCCGGTTCATGCGGGGCATAGACCGTAGGGTTTTCCGAGTCTAATGGTGTCATTGGCATCAAATTCCAGCGAGATGTTGAGGTGCAAAAGTAGAGAGAAGGTCGAGGTGTGTTTTTGACTCATTATTTCTCACGCGGCCAACTTAGCCAAAAAAGACAATAGTGTCACTCAAGGCCTTTTTTGACACCCTCTGAAACCGCTCTGACTGTTGTCAGAGTGGTTCAGAGTGTCATTGAAAAGTCGAGGAGTAACTTAAGTATGGCACTCAAATTTCAAACTCCACATGCACTTGAGGTCGCATGCCATGCTTGCCATGTTAGTCATCTCTGCGGTGCTTGCCATGTCAGCCACAGCTGCATCCAAAAAAGGAATTCAAGCACATGTGTGAGCATTCCCAGTGCAGTGTGCGCTCAAATCCAAATTGGGAAAGCATGCTCAGTAGGAAGGAAATGCATGGTGAGCTTTGCACCACTGTGCATTCCCAGGTGCCCTGGTGCAAGGGAATTAGTGGGAAGTAGGCATATGTATATTAAAATCATCCTGAAAATGTATTGCTAGCCCTTCCCCCCCTTTCCCTTCCTCATTGCAATGCCCCAGCACTCAGAAAAACAGCTTTTACTTCAGGAGCTCCACACTACACTGGAATTAGCTTAGCAGCTTCAACAGGCTGACCTTGAGGAGCAGTTTGATGAAGAAGCTAGTGATCTTGGCTCCTCTGACTCCTCTGAGTCTGGCAGTAGCTCTCTTGGACTTGAACTACTATTCCACACCCCTATCATCTCCCCCATTTCCCCTATCACTCCTCTGATTGGAGTCTCTGATTCCAGTGACTCAGATGGTGAAGTGAGTCCCCTCAGTCATTATGATCACTTCATCGATGCTATCAAAGCATTGGAGGAAGAGGTTCTGCAGGCTCGTGTGCTTCATAGTTCTCTTATCCCCTTGCATGCACCTCAAATTTAGATACTTGCTGACCATAATCATTCTGATGCATTTCGCAAGAAGCTCAGGGTTGACCCTGACATTTTTGATGCCATCCTGGGTCAAATCATTAATCATCCCATCTTCTGCTCCCACTCCCCTTCCTCTCCCCAACTCCCTGTTTCTGTCCAACTTGCAATTTTTCTCAATTGTGCTGAGCATTATGGCAATGCTGTATCAGTTTTTGATGTTGCTTTGTGGGCAGGTGTTAGCAAGGACTCAGTTGTCAACTGCACCAATCGTTTCATGACTGCTCTTCTTGCACAGCATGATACATTTATCAATTTTCCTGGTCCTGACTCTGCTGATTGTGCCAATGCTAAGGCATATGCTGGCTGAGTTACAAATTGTCAAGAATGGTGTGGTGGCTGGTTAGCAGCTGATGGATCCTCTATCCCCTTGTTGCAAAAACCTGGCTATTATGGTGAAACTTTCTATGACCATAAATCAAGGTATTCTTTGAATTACCAGGTGAGTAATGATTTTATATCTGAAAATTACAACAAATACTTTTGGGTGTTATAGATAATTATTATGTGTCACAATATTCGTATTGTAGACTATAGGCTGGGCCATCCAGGAAGTGCACATGATGCAAATGCCTTTAGGGGTACTCGAGTCTTTGAGGAGCATGAGACTCTTCTTGCAGATGATGAGTGGGTATGGGGGGACAGTGCCTATCTCATTTTGCCATGGCTTGTACTTCCCTTCAAAAGGCAAAGGGGTGCATCCTTGAATAGAGAGCAAGGTAGATTCAACTACTTTTTATCCAAGGTAAATTTTATTTTTATTTTTATTCTTCTTCATTGGGCTTTACTTGATATTTAGGTTCGGATCAGAGTAGAACACGCATTTGGTGCACTCAAGGGTCGTTTTCAATCACTGCATGAGCTGCATATTCCTATCAGCTCTGAAAAGGACTTTATATATGCTCAAAACTGGATCATCTGTTGCCTGATCCTTCACAACATGATAATTCACTTTGAGGAGCAGAGGTTTAGATTGGAATCCAGAGAGAGGGGGGCTTCAGAGACTTGAGCAATGCAGGAAGGTCCACCTGAGGATGGAGCTGATGATATAGAAGAGGAAGCAGATGCCAATTGGCCAGGTCATGCTGTTCAACTCAGGTTGATTCACTAATTGTTGCACACCATATCATGAAAAACAACAGATTTGATAGAACTACAGACAACATTAGACTACTCAGGGTCCACAATTCCCCTCATCTTCAGCTGCAGCTGAAGCAACTCCACCTGCACCTTGGCAGCCTCAGTCCTTGCTTGCTGAAGACGAATGTCAGCTTCCTTATCCATCACCTTTACTTCCTGGAGCCGAATATCTGCCTCCTTGTCCTTGAGTGAGCACTCGTGTGCAGCCTGCGCATTCACATTATCATGTAACATTTTTTCACGTTCAAGTTGTGCCAACTTCTCTGCCTTTGCATACTCAACCTTTAATTGTAGACAGTGATTTTTTTCCATTGACAGCGCAACCTGGCGAGATCCAGGCTCGTCTCGACTTGACTCAGTGGAGGTGGCAGAGAGCTGTGATTTGATGTCATTGATTTGTGATTTGATTTGTTTATCTTTGCCATGACCAGCCACAGATGATGTCGACAGACCTGTGGTCGAGGACACGGGCAAGAAATTCAGTTGGTATGATTTGTGTGACTCGCCACCACCACCACTGGTGCTGCGTGATGATGCAATGGACGACAGAGCATGTGAGCGATATGATCCAGCCGGCTTTGATGCAGCTGTGTGTCACCATCAATTCCGACATATAAAATATCAAGAATGAACATCCGAATGCTTACCAGCACTGGCCCTGGTGGACATGTGCTGAAACCCAGACAAACAGGAATTGTAATTGGACACATCCATGTGTCCGATTGTGGTATCATTGGCAGTGTCGAGTTCATCAGAATCCTGAGAGGGGTCATCGATGGCCTAAGAAAATTAATATCATATGTGTAAGGATTAATTTAAATCAAATCTGCTTACCTTGCGCTTTCATCAGGAAAACTTTTAAGTCATAATTAATCTGAATAATTATTTAAAAATTATAATATAGCAATAAATGCATTTATTTCTTGATATCCATAGTTA
>JBBPUL010000232.1:0-28344 GCA_038094675.1 Spongispora temasekensis | reverse complement strand
CCCGCGACAAGCACAGCCACTGCCACAACAGCAGGGTCCACAACAGCAACCACAACCACCACTACCGCATCAGCAACAACGAGTGATCAAGCGCAACAGCACGTCTCCTGGAGAAGAAGTATGATTTCTATCGATTTTTGGTACCATCATCTTATCGTCTTGCAGCATGGTCAGCTCCCCAACAGCGAAAACTCGCCACCTGAGAGGAAGCCCCCGCGGCGCTCATCCGTCAGCATGGGTCAAGTCCCCCCCGTCGGATTCCCCCATCAGCCTCAGCCTCAACAGCAGATAATGAATGGCGGCATGATGCGTCCAATGCTCGGTGGTCCGATGAACAATTTCCCTCCACATGGACCCCCCGGCATATACCCATGCGTGCTTCGCAAATGCCCGGCACCACTATGAGTCCTGCTATGAGTGGTCCACGAGCATCCAATATGATGGGGGTTTGTTCCGATGTTGGGTTCCGTTTTGCCTTCTGACATCTTGTAGTATCACCAGGGCATGCACACGATCACCAAGGGCCTCGCGGTGGCGAGTATACATGATGATGCCACCGCCTTCTTCACCTGCTGGTGGCCCCTCGAAGGAGCAGTCCAAGGACGTGAAACCCTCTATATCGAAAGGTATCGAGGGCTCGCCGCGCAATCAGCCTCCGAACCCTGCGGGCTGTGGCGGGCAGGTTCCCAATCAAGGCGGCGGGGGTGGACCTGGAGGAGCCAGAGGCGGTGCACCGCAAAATTTCTGAGCACTTCATTTAGTATATATTTACCATCAACCCTCACTACTTCTCTTGTGAATGACTTGGGCATGCCTGCAGACTGTGATTTTTCATGTTTTTTTGGTGACTTTTCAATAACATTTTAGAGCTTATTGCAGTAGCATCTCAATCTTGAATCAATGTTACATGGGCTAATAGAGTCAGTCACATTGCTATCAGTACTAGAACAGTGAGTAAGAAACCTGTTATGACAGGCACACGTAGTATCAGCCATAGACTCAATGTGCAACCTAAAGCTGCAAGACGAAGATGAGGAGTGAAGGTTCCAAGCACAATGCAAGGTAACTGGTCACTACTCCACCTAGGTGAGTATGTAGTGATGTCGAAGACGAAGAGAGAGTATCCTTGAGTGAAAATGTTGCAAGGCCAAGAGATTCTTAGGGAGAGCAGAGGGGAGTGAGAGGGTCAAAAATGCAATAGATTGCTATCTCAAGTAGGCTCAAGCTGGAGTACATGGCTTGTGCTACACCCTATTTATATGTATGAGTCTTGCACATGGACCAAGCTGTACAGCAGCACAATAAGAGAGGAAACCAAATGGAGAAATGGGAGATAAGGGGGGAACATGTCATACACAGTGTGGAATGAGGCAAGAAGCTGTGTATGATAGAAATACATGGAACTACATAGAATATTTGAGTCAGAGACAAAAGATGAGAGATATGCACAGCCATAGAGTTGACTAATGGAAAGGCTGTGTGTGTTAAATACATAATACATTGTGATAAGAAGTGAAGAAACAAAGACAATAAAGGAAAAAGAGAGGCAAAAGAGGGGCAAATTGTAACAAAACCCATCAGTGGCCTCACCAGAGGATGACTGTTCACATCTATGCACTTTGACTGGCAGTCTGGCACACTGAATAACTTTCTCAAGCACACAGCTTCTTTGAGGGAGAATCTCAGTTCATCTTCTCACAGGTGTGTCAAGTCTTTTGTCTGAGTTCCAACTTTGGTTGTGTTACCCCCACCATACAGCTGGCCTAATTTCATGATTCCCCCTTTTATAGCAAAGCTATAGCCAGAATCAATTCTAACCCCCCATAAAATTCCTCCCAGGAATTTGATACATAAGTTCCACAAAAGAGAGCAAGAAGTACTCTCCTCTTCGAATGCTCATTACCACATGCTGTTTGCTGCAGACTCCCCAAGCTCTCAATACTCAGTGCAACCCTTCTTAGCAACCACAAATCATATGCAAATGAAATCATACCCAACTGAGTCATTTTCTAGCTTATTACTTCATAGGGATTCTACAGAGTCATCCACCTTATTCATAGGATACCTAATGTCACAGGAGTCAAGCCAGCTGCCATGCCAGTTATCATAAGGGGCCTACCTCAGATGCCTACTGTTGTAACCACAACAGCATTAACCTAACTGAAGTGCTCTATGTGCCTAAGGCAACCTTATTCTAGGGTTACAGATATGGATCCAGCCCCTTTCCCTTATCAGGCACTTCTTCATCTTATCTCTTCATCTTAGTGCCCTGATCTTTGTTTGTACCTATTGACACTTTATAGACACTCACCTATTCTATATTGAGTTGTATCTTGATAGATCTCCTAATCATATCTCTTATCTCAGATCTCAGATCTCAATCCAGATCTCAGGGTCAGGTAAGGCTATGCCTTCTCTTCTATTCTTTCCACTGCCATGGCATGTCTACCACATGTCCTTATCTCTGTGACGCTACCCTGGACCCTTCTTATCTTGTACTTCCTATTTAAGTAGTGCCCTCTGCCTTCACTGGCCCTAAGCTGGTCCGTGCGCATGGTATGCTAATATATATAGGGCACTGTGGTCAACTGGGATTCTCCAGCTTGATTCTAGTCGTCCTTCTTCAGTTGCACCTCTTGTGGTCTAGCCCTAAGTGTATATCGTCATCCAGTGTCCTCTGCTTAGCAAGGCATTCGGTTAGGCCCTATCGCTCACCACACTCTCTTTCTATGAGTCACCCCTCGACATCGACACTGCCAGTGGTATAGCTGTGTACAAGTAGTCAGCTCCCTACCAAACTCCCCGAAGATTGCCGGGTTACGATAACCAAACCCTGGTGTGGACTAGCTCGAGTGTTCCTTTGTGCTGACGCTTGCTCGTCTTCTCTTCCATCCTCTCAAAGTTAGGTTTAGTGCGTTGCTAGTTTGCAACACCTACTTTAAGTGATACAAATATCATCAAATTATCCAAAGTCACCACCCTGAAGTCTTACATTTCTGTGGAAGTGAATGTTATGCCATGCAAACTCTCTTCTCTCAGTCATTCCATGACCCTCAATGCCCAGTACATATTATGAATGCCTCACCTCAAGTAACAGGGACTTATCCCTGTTATTCAGAGTCATTCAGGAATCTTTTGTTGTGATTGTTTGCTGCATCATTTCTCATCTTATCTTCAGTGTCAATCTTATCTTAACTTATCTTGTGTAGCACCTATCTTATCTGTATGCCTAGACTGGATCACGTGACCTATGATGTATGGTCTGGACCATGACATCACCTTGACATCATACTTACTAAGTAGCTTTAGAGTAGCCCTTCTGTCTTTGGTCCATGCATGATAGTCAGTAGTATATAAGGTAGTGTACTTGTGGTAGTTGCTTCCCAGTTCTATATCATGAGTGTTTGTCATTCTAAGGGGTCTTCTCTTTAACACTCCCTTTGCCCTTGTTGACAAGCATAGCTGGACAGCCAATGCCAGCTTGCAACCTCCAAGTGCAAGGACAACCTTGACTGCTAGCTGCTACATATGTATATTGAAATGAGCAGCGGTGATCAGACGGGTTCTAGAAATCAAGGAGAGCATATTGGGTAGCACTATCCTCTTCTGATATCTGGGTGCAAAGTCGCAAGACAGCGTCGTCATGCTCTCTGCTTCCGTCACCCGAGCTGAGGACTTGAGTGAAGTCAGGCATTGTGGGTAGGGCTGAGGGGGCAGTGGGTTCGAATGTTGAGGAGTCGATGACGTCAATGATGAGCAGAGCCAGGTGGGCTGGGAGTCTAATGTGTGGAAGGAGGAGGGAATGAGGAGGGTAGATTCCACAGGATGGTGGGTCTGCTGGGTTGTCCTTGCTGGGAATATACCTCGTTTGAATTCCTTTGATCCGATGGGTTTCAAGGAGGAAGTCATGGATTGACTTGAAAATCTGGTTGGTTTCGTGGTTCCTATGCCGTCCATTCCACCATCCTTCGATGACTCCCATGTTGTCGCAAAAGACCACAGCGTGGGTGTCAGTTTCGAGTGTTGAGTCCAAGTAGTGCACAAGGAGCTCGAAGGCAACTGCCTCGGCCTAACCGATGTCGCGTTTAACTCCTCAGGCTAATTGCCACCCAGGGATGAGATGCCAGGCCCTCCACTTCTTCCTGATGATAATAGCGAGGCCCAGGCTAGTGAAGTGACCTAACAGGACACGACCGTCGGCCTCTACTAACCACAAGAAAAGGAGGACTGAAGATGGGGGACCGCGACTTAGGTCACAAAGACACAAGAGGTCGAAGCTGGGGCTCAGCTCGACTCTTGGCCTGTCTTATATATGTCTACTACTATTAAATACATGAGGCATTAGTAAGCTACATGTGTCTACCATGAAGCGGTCCAGACTAATGATGTCATAGATAAGAGATAAGGAGGTCCAGACCTCTGTCGTCATCAATGATGTCATGTCACGTGATCGGTCTAGACCAGTGATGTCATATTACGTAAGCCGGTGTGCCACACCGTTGAGATCAGAAAAAGAAGGCGAGTTTGGATAACGTTACAACACTACCCCGTCTTTAGGTTGAGATTCCAGATCAACCGGAGTCATAAAATAAAAGGTCGAATTCTTGGAGAGTTACTCCTCGGACTTTTCGCGGCGCAGCCAGATTTTTTCGATGAAACTCCTTGATAGCCAGAGGAGCATTGATTAGGTCAGCTGCTGGCTGCCATGTGGCGTCACTGACGTCATATCCTTTCCACTTGACTAAATAAGATAGACCACGTCGAGTGGAGCGAGAATCCAAAATGCTTTCAACTTCAAATTCTTCGGATCCATCTTCCGAAATATGTACCGCATCCGGCTTGCTGACCGGTTGTCCAGGCAGTTGGTCTTTGAACGGTTTTACACGAGCAATATTGACGGTAGGGTGTATTTTTATTCTGGCCGGCAGTTTAAGTGTGACCGTGTTGGGTGAGGTTTTCAAAACATCGAACGGTCCAATCCATTTTTGTGTCAACTTCGCAGAAGCGTATGGTAGTTGCAAATGTTCCGTAGATAGCCAGACGGAATCGCCAATTTTGTATTCCGGTGCTGCCGATCGTTTCTTTTCAGCCTGCACTTTCATTTTTTCTGCGTTAGCACGAAGGGCATTTTCTACTTCGGCATGTGCTTTTCCCAGTTCTGTCTGAAATTGTCCTGCGATGGAAGTGTCTTGCTTCACTTCAAAACCCATGCGCGGCATGTAATTTCTGGTGACTGCAAATGGGATGCTACCAGTAGCGCGGGTGACAGTGTTATTGTGCGCAAATTCTGCCATTTTAACGTATTCCGGCCAAGATTCCTGATTCTTGGATACATAACAGCAAAGATATTGTGCGAGATCTCTGTTAACTCGTTCCGTTTGTCCATCTGTTTGCGGATGGTATGCGGTAGAGAGTTTCTGTTCGATCTTAAGCAATTTACACAACTCAGTTGTGAATGCGGAAGAGAACTGCGGTCCTCGATCTGAAACAACTGTTTTGGGCAACCCATGCTTACACCATACGTGATCCCTGAATAATATGGCCAGCTCTTTTGAGTTGATGGTTTTAGAACATGGTGTAAACACCACTTCTTTAGAGAATCGATCCACGACCACACAAATGGCATCTATGCCTTTTACTACGGGGAATCCAGATATAAAGTCAACAGAAATATCCTCCCAGGGATGTTTAGGGATGGGTAACGGTGCAAGTTTTTCTGCTGGAGGACGTGACAATGATTTGGATTGCGCGCAGATTTGACAACGCTCCACATATTCATTAATTTCTTTTTTCATCTCAGGCCAAAAGAAGTGCTGAGAGATTGTGGATAACGTTCGTTGCTGACCTGCATGTCCAGCAATAGGAGAATCATGACAAAGAGTGAGGAAGTTCTATCCTCAAACCTGGAGGCACAAAAACGCAATTAGAGTCATTGATAAATACAGATTGTTTTTCGTCGAACCAGCAAGTGACCGACTATGGTATTTTTAGGTTTTTAGACATTTTCTGTAGTTTCTCCAGGAATGGTGGTTCTAGATGTACATCGTTTATAATAACCTGCGGTGGTAACACCGTGATGTTTTCATTTAGGTTCTGCACCGCATCACCATGATCGGGTCTTCTGGATAGCGCATCTGCTCTAGCGTTGGTGGATCCAGGTTTGTAGATAAGAATATAGTTGAATTCTTGCAACGTGGCATGCCATCGAGCTTGGCGTGGCGATAAGGTTTGTGGTTTTTTCCAGTATTCCAGATTCTTATGATCTGTCCAGATTTCAAATCGTGGACTGCCAATAAGATAGTGACGCCATTCTTTCAGTGCGCGAATGATAGCGGCCATTTCTTTGTCATAAATGGGATAATTACGTTCTGCGGCGTCAAAGGAATGCGAGATAAAGGCGCAGGGTCTCCAGAGACCATCTTCGCAATGAACTGAGAGTACAGCTCCTGTGGCGATGTCGGAGGCATCTGTTTCTACTCTTAATTCTTTTGTACTATCGGGGTATGCGAGTAGCGGTGCTTTTGTAAATTTTTCTTTTAAATTTAAATATGCGTCTTCCTGTGCTGGTCCCCAGGACCAGGGTACATCCTTTTTGGTCAGCTCCATCAAGGGTTTGGCTGTGTGCGCGAAGTTTTCTATGAAGCGTCTATAGTAGTTGCAGAGTCCTAAGAACGACTGGACCTGCTTTACTGATTGCGGTTGGGGCCATTCCGCGATTGCTTTCGTTTTGTTTTGTTGCATATCTACCCCGTCTTTAGATACGACCATACCCAGATAGTCAACTGTAGATTTAAAGAAAAAACATTTGGAAGGTTTGCAATAAAGGTCGTTATCCCGTAGAACTTTTAATACTTCTCGCACTTTTTGCGCGTGTTCAGCACGAGAAAGGCCAGTCGTAAAAACAATGAGATCGTCCAGATAAGCACCAGTATCATCATAGCGATCGTGAAACAAGTCATCCATCATGGCCTGAAACGTCGCAGACGCATTTTTGTAACCAAAGTACATGACCAGGGGTTCAAAGGACCCAAAAGGCGTGATGAAGGCACCCTTCCATTCGTCGCCCTCTTTCATCCGTACATTGGTATAACCCCAACAAAGATCCAGCGTGGTGAACATGTTGGCACCACGAAGCCTATCAACCAGTTGATCAATCCGTGGCAATGGATATGCGTTCGTGACCGTTCCCTCATTCAGGTAGCAGTAATCCATTACCAATCTCTTTTTTCCGTCTTTTTTGGGTATGAAGAACACCGGCGCCGTTTGAGGCGACTTGGATGGTCGAATGTACCCCTTTTCTAATTCTCCATCAAGGAACTTGCAGATTTCCAATAAATCTGTTTGTGACATGGGGATCACACGACCTTTCTTCGGTACAAAGTCCGGTTGCAAATCGATTGCATGGTCCCAGGTCTTTCGTAGCGGCATGCGTGTGGATTCTTGCTCCGAGAATACATCTAAAAAATCATGAAATTCACTAGGAACTTCCGTTTTTATTTGGTTTTGCTCTTCTAGCGATATTTTGTTTACAATCACGCCAGCGTAACGGTTGAAAGTCATAGTATGATTTTTCCAATCTATGGACGGGTTGTACTGACTAAGGAATTCATATCCTAAAAATACCGCATTTGTGGCTAGATTGGATACGTATAAGGTTAAAGGAAAGGAGTAAGCAATCCTGTTGCCATCTGACATTTCCGCATGTACCTGACAAACATGGGTAATCCCTCTTCCCACATTTGCAGATCCGTCTGCGTTCCTGACTTCGATTGGTCTTGCCAACTCCTCGCATGCGATAGCGTTAGCGGTGACAAAGCCTTGGTCGACAAAACAATGAGTAGCACCACTGTCGACCAACGCGGATACCCAGACTGAAGATTGGTCGTTCCTTTGTAGTTTTAACTCCACTTCTAGAGCATTTTCTCGTAAGTGCCGTGTCTTATACGGCATCATCCTTATGTGCTGAGGGGTTTCATAAATAGAGTTATTTTTTTGTAATTGTGCGAAATTAAGCACCCAATGTTTTTCTTCCGGGGCCGAGCTCAATTGAGACTTCGCGACGGAATATTCGTCTGATGGGCTACCATATCGAGATGACAATTCGTGTGACGAGAACGAGACAGGCTCATAACTTTCGTTCTGAGCCATTTTGGCGAGTTCTCGCATGTCAAACACTTCATAATTAAAGGAAGACGACAAATCGACAGAATTAATTACAGGGGCTATTTCTTCCCATTCAGGCTCCTCGTAATACGAGTCAAAAACTTCTGAAACTGGTACATAGTCCGAAACACTATTTTTTGTATTTAAAACATTTTCGTAAGTAGTACTAAAAGAAATGTTGTCCGAGACCTCAGACACCCTCATATCTGAAGTCGGCATTAAAAACCCGCCTTGGCGCGTGCCTCGACTGCCAGTCTATCTCGCCAGTATGCCTCGGCTTCTTCCGTCATCCATGCCTGACGGTGGGCTGTAGCCACTGGTTGCGGCGCTTGTTGTGGCGGGGGCGGAACGGAAACTTGCTGCTGTTGGGGGTGCCAGGATGCAGTATACCCTGGGTGCCACGGAGGGAGAGAGGAAACTGCCTCTCTAGCCTCATACAAAGCACGATTACGTAGGCGACGGGAAGGATTTGTGGGACACATTGCCCAGATGTGACCTTTTCTTTGACAACTGAAGCAAGTTCGATTGTCCGGAGCGGACGGCGTGCGCAGGGTTTGGCGATCTATCTCCATTGGAGCGCCTTGACCGGGTTGAACACCGGTAGGAGTAAACCTTTGTCCTGGCACAGGGGGACGTGGGAGGGGACGAGCACCGAATGGACGGGCGCTGGGGGCATGAGGGGTGGCAGGGCCGATAGTGGGCCTGGCCAGTGCGATCCTTTCGAATTTCTGGTTAATAGCAGTGTATGCTTCCACCAGTCCTTTGTAGTCGTCATCATCGAGTACAGTTCCATGCAACTCGTGTTCGATGTGGATCTTATATTGCACCGCTCTTTTCAGTAGGTGCACTGCTTCTTCGTTACTACATTTGGCATCGGAAAATAGCGCTGCGAAATCTCTCATGAAAATTGTGAAGTCGCCAGTTTGTTTTAAGTTTAGTAACTTCTTATAGGCCTCGTGGCGAAGCGTGCCTATTACAAAGTAGGTCATGATTTCTGTTTCCAATATGTCAATGGCGGGCCAGTCAGGGGCGTCTTTATCCCTGAATTCTTCGAGCGTGCTGATAGCGAACGGGGTGGCGTCGCTTATCAAGCGGGTTACAACCGCGTATGTTGCCTCTCGATTGTCCAAGCTCTTCACCTTCAGGTAAAGTTTCATTTTTGCCCACCATAGGCGAAATGTTGCCTTGTTCCCGTCCCACAGACCGGGATCTCCTATCGTTCGCTTGGCCCTTGTGGTGACGTCGAGCTGAAGGCCCGACAATTGATCGGCCAAGTCGTCGATCTTCTGTGTGAGGTTGGCATTGGACATTTTCGTATATCACAAAGTTGGCGGTGGCGGTGTAGGGGTTTGAAGAGGGAGGTGTAGCGCGACGAGCGTCAAAAAACAATTCAAGAAGGTGCGGGGGAACGTTTGCTGCTTCGAGTTGAAAACTCGTGTTTCCTGTCCAATCCCACTCTGGCTTAGGGGCGATTTTTTTGATGGCGAGGAACTCGTAACCGATGGTACACATATACTAAGAAGAAGGAACCTGCTTGCCACTACCACGAAGAGGGCTCCACAGGGGTTTCGTCTCACGAGAACGAGTCTTGTACGCCGGCTCGGGACCGAAGAGTCGATGGGGAGGGACCGGGGAACTGCCTGGCTACGGCTGACGTTTTAGTATGCCGAGACTGCAGATCTTTCGGAAGAGACTGCGATTCCGCTGGATTGCACTGCCCAGAACAGCTGCACTGACCCACTATGTACTACAGGGATTGATCTTTATTTGTTGGCGAACGAGCGTGTCTCCTCGAATGGAGTCTTAGCCTCGTCAAAGCGAACCAACTATTGCGTCAGACGAACGCAGCTCAAACAGTTTGATTTTGGAGTTGTTGTCTCCAAGCTATCACGGCGCAACCGTGTTTCCAATAGAACGATGACCACTTCACGCCTGTGGATCGGCTTTCTGGCAACGTGTAACGACGACGAGCAGGGCGCGTGTGTATCCGGCGCTAACAGATAGAGGCGAACGTATGGGCAGCTTCAACCTAATGAAGTGACCTAACAGGACACGACCGTCGGCCTCTACTAACCACAAGAAAAGGAGGACTGAAGATGGGGGACCGCGACTTAGGTCACAAAGACACAAGAGGTCGAAGCTGGGGCTCAGCTCGACTCTTGGCCTGTCTTATATATGTCTACTACTATTAAATACATGAGGCATTAGTAAGCTACATGTGTCTACCATGAAGCGGTCCAGACTAATGATGTCATAGATAAGAGATAAGGAGGTCCAGACCTCTGTCATCATCAATGATGTCATGTCACGTGATCGGTCTAGACCAGTGATGTCATATTACGTAAGCCGGTGTGCCACACCATTGAGATCAGAAAAAGAAGGTGAGTTTGGATAAGGTTACAACAGCTAGAGCTGGCATCTGAGAACTCAGGAAGGTCCATGTAGAGGGGGTGGGGGAACGATGGGTATTGACAATTCATTCGCCTGAAGTTTGGCCTCCCACCACCTCAGATCTTTGTGGACCATTTTCGCAGGGCAGTGGGGCATGAAAGGTTTGGGGGCACAGAGTTTTAACATTTGTTCTAGGCTAGTTAGGTAAGCTTGGCCACGTGGAATGACTGCGCATGCATGGAGTAGTTTGCCATACAGCTTTTGGACATCATTGAGGGTGTGCGTGGGATGCACATGCCATTCGCCAATGGCAGTTAGGTATTTGTCAATTTTATCTGGTGCAAGCAAGACTGTCCTGGCTTCGATGTCCCATTTGAAGCCGATGTAAATGGTGGAGCTGGCAAATGGCTGGTCTTTCTCAGTTTCCCATGAAATGCCTAGTTGGTCAGAGATCGCGTCTATGTTGCTCATGTCATACGAAAAAAGCACATCGTGCTGGGATTGGGGAGAGTTGTTTGATAAATCCTTAGTGGGGAATTAGCACGTTTCATTGAATTCTTCTACCATGCCATTGGTGGACTCTTTGCCCACATACCACAGGCAGCTACCCATTTGTCTTATGGGTCCATTGGCTTTAATTTCGGTATGCCATTGAGCACGTGTCGCATTGTATGCTGGAATGCATTCTTTCCGAATGCGGAGAAAGATGTGGTCATCAACCCATTTTTGCTATCTGACGCAGAGTTGTCTGTTGTCGATCTTGGCATAGAGGTTACCTCCGATGCGCTCTGCAAAGGTTTCGTATTTTTTGTCCCAGGTGAGTGTCATCGCACATTGCGATATGTCATGTTTGTGTCTGCCGAGGCAGACAGCGCATACTCCAAGGAGGACGGTTGCCATGGCGGCTTTTCATGGAATCAGGAAGGCCTGAAATGTGCACTGTTTTTTGGATACATAGTTCTCTGTAGCTCCAGCGCAGGGTGGGGAGGATGGTCGTTTGAATCTGGAGCTCATGGATCTCATCTGAGAGGAGCTGGAGAAGGTCTGTGCTGGGATGCGTGACAACAGGGTGTTGTACTTGTCGTTCAGCTGGTTTATCTGCTCGTTTAACTGAGCAAGGCATGCACCTGAGGGGTGAAGCATGCGCGGTGACAGGAAGTCGAGCGCGGATGTCATTGGAGACGATTATAAATATGGTGGGGTAATTGTAATGGAGGGTTAGAGGGAAATGAAGGAGTCAGTTAGCATGAGGTTGATGGAGCGTGAGGAGGGGACGTACCAATTGTATTACATTTTTGTTGTCCTGTTTGCTCTCGATGAGGAGTTCTTCAAGGGTGTCTCTGAGGACATTCTCATTGAGAACTGAGAGATCAAACACTCTCGGGGAGGTGATGCAGATGTGCCATTTGCACCACTGTTGGCCTTGGTAGATGAGGAGTGCGCATTGGTGGTGGTTGTTCTGAGAGTTCCTCCACTTGTGGTTTTCTAGCATGGACCAGAAGTCGATGTGCATTTGGACATGGGACTCATCCCAGCCGGCATCGTACATGAATGGAATAATTTGAATTGCTGCTTGGCCAAATTGGTCCCAGGAGAGCATCTCGTCCTGCATTATGCTGGATTTGTCAGTTGTGGAGGTGGCGGTGATGAGTCTCGCTGAGCCATCACTGCTCGGGATTATGGATATAGTTTTCTCATCTGCAGCAAAAGATAGAGATGACCTGGCCTTGCAGAGGCCTTCATTGCTGAAGTACAGAGCTCACAGAATTTGTGGTTCTGGAGTTTCACATTGCCACCTGGGACGGTAGTATGGTTGGCTCAGAGGAAATGGGGATGCCTTTGGGGATGGGAGCGAACTTGGATTTGTTCTTTTTCTGCTCCTCTTTCAGCACTTGGGCTTCCTTGTCTGCACGTTGTTGTTGTGTGAGTTCCGCCCATTCCAGGGCCTCTGCTTCTGCTATCTCTTTCTCCTGATGTTGTCTTTCCCAGGCATCATGGTCGTGGTTGTTTTTGTATGTCCACTGTGTGTTCAGGATTTCGACGGCTTGCTCTTCTGTGTGGCCTAAGTCGATGAACTGCTGTCTATCTTCTTCGAATTCAGCTGAGGTGATGATGGAGTCAGAGTGTCCTTGTTATGACAGGCATGGGTAGCATCAGCCATAGACTCGATGTGCAACCTAAAGCTGCAAGGTGAAGATGAGGGGCATAGGTCCTGAGCACAATACACAGAGACTAGTCACTACTCTGCCTAGGCGAGTATGTAGCGACATCGAAGATGAAGGTGGAGTATCCTTGAGTGAAGATGCTGCGAGGCCAAGTAGTTTGGAGGGAGAGCAGAGGGGAGTGAAAGGGTCAAAGACACAATAGATTACTATCTTGAGTAGGCTCAAGCTAAGGTTACACCGCTTGTACTATGCCCTATTTATATGCAAGAGTCCTGCGCACAGACCAGGCAGTGCTACAGCTTGACAAGAGAGGAATCCAAACAAGGCAACTGGAGATAAGGGAAATGAGTCAGGCACAATGTGAAACAAGTCAGAAAGCTGTGCATGATAGAACTACATGGAATGTCATGGAACATATGAGTCACAGATAAGAGATAAGAGAAATGCACAGCTATAGCATTGACTAATAGGAAGGCTATGTGCATTTAGGTAATACAAGGCAAGAGAAGCGAGAGCGAATGCAAAAGAAAAGGGGCCGATCGTAACAGTCCTTGAGCGAAGACACTGCAAGGCTGAGTGGTTTGTAGGGAGAGCAAAGAGGAGCAAGAGGGTCAAAGATACAATAGATTGCTATCTCGAGTAGACTCAAGCTAAGGATACATCACTTGTGCTATGCCCTATTTATATGTACAAGTCCTGCACACAGACCAAGCAGTGCTACAGTGTCATGTGAGAGAAGTCTGAAAGGAGTAACTGGAGATAGGAGAAATGAGTCATGCACAGCGTGAAATGAGTCAGAAGGCTGTGCATAATAGAACTACATGGAATATCATGGAATATATGAGTCACAGATAAGAGATAAGGGGAAACACACAGCCATAACACTGACTAATCAGAGGGGCTGTGCATGTCTGTCTTAAGTAATACAGGCCAAGAGAAATGAGAACAAAGAGAAAAAGGGGCCGATTGTAACATTACCTCCTTAGTAGGGTCAAAACCCTAGTGAGACTTTTCTATAAGCCTCTGCATGACTCAACAGGTGAACTGCACATGTTACTCTCTCTGATGGTGTCAAAGCAGAAGTTGTTGTCATCATCTAGTGCTGGTGGGACCCTTGTTCTCATCCAACCACTCCAGAAGATCACCATTGAAGTGATTGTGTCCAAGCTGTGTGTCAGTTGCAGCCCACGTGGTCTGTGAGATGTCGGATGGTGAAAAGGTGGAATCCCTGATGACATCAACCAGCTGTCAGAAACCCTCCTTGGTTTTTTGGGGACCTTAATTCCAATACCAATCTCCAAGCCACAACGAACTCTCATTGGAATAAGGGTGATACAGATTCTTGGTGAGTTAGGGGCCAGCGACCGGAAAACAGGTGTTCTCAACCGAATGCGGATCTTCTGGGTTGTGGTGGGGAGGTGAGTCAGTGTTGTATACATGGAATAGACTAAACGTGTTCATCTGGGTCATAAATAGCTTCCGCATTGAGCAATAGAGGGACCGAGCAGATCGTTGAACTGATAAGGATGGAGTGGTCTTGGACGAAGATAACGAAGCACTTGTGACCATTGTTGAGGCTTGTTGCATACCCAAGAATGCCTCAGAAGGAGGCAGCGCCAACAAGGGCTCCGGAAGGATGTCCGGAAACTGTCACGGTCGTCTGTGATTAGAGTCCTGTGACCTAGGCTTCAAAGATGCATTATAATATGTGGGTGGTGGTTTCTGTTAAAAGGCCTCATAATTCGTTCATCATAACCAAATGACAAGGATGAACCTTACCTCAGACAAATCATCGAAGGATTGGTCCTCGTCTGGAACATGGAAGGAGCCTGACGATACCAAACATTCTGGAAGTACGTCTGGAAATCCCAGCAACCATCTAGGATTGGAGTATTGAGACCTTTGCAGCAGTGAAAGCAATCCCCCATGATGTGCAGCTGACTGCCTTGAAAAGACCGTCTAGAAGCAGATACTTCGCTCTCAGTACTTAACGACAATGGTAAACCTCATTTCCTTACCTGGTGATAATTGTCTAAAAATCGATCCTCACAGGGATCTGAAGCATGAGACCTGCTGGAAGAGGCATGCTGGTCATTCAAGGTCAAACTTTGGTCAGTGCCGCTAGTTCGGTCTCTCTTGGCACAAAAAGTATCCTTCACTCTGGAAAGAGCGCTAGAGAGTCATTTCCTCCCTTTGCGACATCCCTTCTCATGTCGAGTGAAACCGCCAATGTTGTTGAAGGAGCGTCCACAAATGCAGGTTCGTGAGAATGCGAACTCTGCCATAGTAGAACTATAAAAAGTAAGCAGCGAATGCTGTCAATGTCAACATGTGACCTGTGACAATAGTGCTCACGTGCCTGCATATGACTGGAATCTGCTGTGATGCCTCCAAATCTAATCCTTAACGCAAGTAGTTAATGCATCGCCGAACTGTGGCACCTGGTAGAGGACAAAAGTTAGCTTAGGCTCTGTCATCAGTTATTATTCAAAACATGGAGATCAGAATTAAATTTCGTTTCACAGCTGAAACTGCTACGTTCATGATTAGACGTTCCTTGCGTTGCTTTACAAGTGCTGGAAAATACATTCTAACTTCTGGGCATTGGTAGGTTGGCCATAGAATAGCTACTATTGTGTACCCTCTGTCATGGTGAATACAGGATGTTGCATTGCCACACCACCAGTCAGACGTGATGATTGGTACAGGCTGGTCGGGTGGAGAGAACGTACTTGGTGCCTGAGTCGCAACAATGTATTTCAATGTATAGGTCGTTTGATGACCCAGGACAAAAGGGTGTTGTGGAGGCAGAGGTATGAGTCAGGTATGCATCAGAGGGGGAAAGTGGGTCATATTTGGGTATGATGGACAATACTTGTAATGGGGTGGAAACGGCACTGCTGGTTACCCATCGGCATGAACTTGCATGTTGTCTATGACGAAGTCCAGACGAGACAAGCTATAGTCACTGTTACGTTAGAGTGAATGCGTGATAAAGAATCGCTCACTGAGTGTTTTGGGTATATTGAGATGAAGAGAACAATCATCTAGACAGAGCACCATGAGACTCCAATAAGCTTGTTGAACACGAATGTTTTCGGCAAACTGTTAGACGCTACGGATACATATTGGAGTGCTCCAAGAACAAGTAGCATGTGTAGGATCCGACCGATTTCAACTTCTATCCAGGGATCAGCAAAGGAATAGATGGAAATGAAGACAATTGATGCACTGAATCATCTGAATTAGTCTCTTAATTGAGCTTTCGGAGGCCCCAGTCAATGTAAGTTATAAGCCAAAGATCTACTGGGCGCTGCTTTGTCGAAGAGCATATGAAGTCGATGCAAAAAGTCATTTGGAAATATGGGCATATGGGGATCCATATAATCAAATTCCCTCCATTCCACCATCATATAACTGTGTCTTTATGGGGTCGATGGTGATCTGTGGGTTGAGGGTGAATATTGCTAGACGGTCGTGAAATGCAGTAGACTCCATGCTGAGCAGTTGAAAATGGTCCTGATAAGAAGATAGACATACGCGGACAGATAACAAAAATGTGCGATGAGACTGCTACTAATTGTGTGACGGCATGCTAGACGAGCAGGGTGTAGAGCGAAACTCAAGCCCATGCAGCAAGGCACCGCACGCACACTAGGTTAGCGCCACCGAGCACCGCATTCTTTCAAACTTGTCATGGTGTGATGGTGGCATCGTGAATCATCGATTCATCTCCTATCGCTAGGTGGCATACCCCTTTCAAGCAAGGAATTAATATGCATTCTGCGATGCCAGACTCATTACTCTCAAACTCGCATAACCGTGCTTCGCCGTTTGGTCAACGCTGACACCCCTGCCTCTGGGGTCACCGCCATAACAACTGGTAACAGGGATGATGATGCAACGCTGCTCTGCCAGCCATGCACGCCAATGCACCAATGCCAATGACGGTGCCAGTTGATGCCAGACAATGACATGATGACACTAGCACTGCAAATAGACATCAATGCCACAGGCCCACTCAATGCCAGATGACGACACGATGACGCCAGCGCCGCAAACTTCTCCATGGTGCAAACGCCACAACAGTGTGCCTCGCAACAAATGATGCCACACTGATGCCCCTCACAGTCACGGGTTGCAAGTTGAGTGCAGACCCATACCAAATGCAACTATGTTCTTCCCTATCATCAACTCCGTTTGCACTCTACAATGAAATATCTCCTGACACAATGTTCGCATCATAAACATCCATCACCATTTTCTCGAAGTCGCTCTTCCTAATGACCCTGAAACTTGCATCACTCTCGACTTCACACCCCTCATCTTATTGACCTTCACATTAACCCGTTCTAACGCCAACTCTACATTGCACTATCATGTATTCAGGCAAGAAATGATTATTTCCTTCTTTAGAAATTGTCAGCTAACATAGTAGTATATGATTCTCTCACTGTCACATTATTCAAGGTTATGCGAAAATTCGCAAGTCGAATAGAATTTCTATTCATACTTACTAACTTAGTAAGTTAGTCACTGATCGGAAGCACCATAAGTAAGGCCGCCGATGTGCGGTAGCCTAGCGTGAGCGAACTCTAATTTGTGCAATGTACGGTGACTCTTGCTCGTGTGCCTACTCACCGAGAGGTCAGACTGACCCAATCAACGAGGTTGCCAGTAAATGTCATCCAACTTCAAAGTAAAGACGACACAAGTGTATGCCTGCTGCTAGGGAGTACATTTATAGTTACCTACTCTCCTATGTACAGAGGTCGGGTGGCATACGCAAATAAGTCATGATGGTCGCAAGAAAATAATAATGACTAATGGAACAGACAAAAGAAGGATACATCTAGTAGAGACCTGTAAGAGTGTAATTTCAAGTTAAAATGGTTTGGTTCGAGTAGAAAAATGAAAATGAAAATATTACAAGTCTGTCCATTGGAGAATGGTTTATCTGCGCTCAAAATTACTAGACAAAAGTTCATTGTGCTGCTAAGCTAGCAGTCTCAATCGAGAATAAACTCACCATGTTGATTATCATGTAATACACTTTCTTCCACCTCCTCTGATTAAACTGAAATCGCGCATCCTCACCTGAGTAATGGTGGTCAGGTAATGTTCCCTCATAGTATCTGCTTCTTCGACGTCAACATGTGCTTGGAAAATTTTCTGGACTTCCACTTCACCGAGAATTTGACACAAGGCACCCTCCCAGTCCTGGCACTGCTCTTCAGCATCTGCTAGATATACAGCCATCACATTCTTCTTCTTCAATGATTGTGTATACATGAGCTTTAGAACTTCTGGAGGAGGGGATGTGTTGACCGGAAGTCACTGCCAAATAATGTAAAAAATAGTATCATAGCTGAAAGTGCAAATGAGCCCTCACCAATGTTCTTAAAGATTTATCTACAGCTTTGACATAGTCTGTAGCCCCAACAATCTTTGTGTATTTGCTAGGGTCCAGATCGCCATGTAACAGAGCATCTAAACTGCCAGATAGGCATGGAAGAGACTTGTTTGGAGATACCTCTCAGATTCCATAGTCGCTCGAGGGTGACGGCAAGGACGGGGCATTGTAAAGATCCTAAAATGGCTGGAAGGAACTAGGAGACTAAGTTCTCTAGTCCTGGCCGTCAGGAGAGAGTGTGGGCGCGATGTGTTTGCCCCACAGAGATTCTGGGCAGAGGCGTCCAGAAATGGCACGTCTGAGACGACTACAGATGGTCCCGATGTCCGACCGAGGTGACGCGGCTGAAGCCAAGGCTTTAGACGGGGCGGTCGAGACATGTGCCCGAGGTTGAGAGAGGAGCGGCCGGGACGTGCGGCCGAGCTTGACTGGTTAGCGATAAGGGGAAAGCGAAACCAAGCGTTCCCGAGGTGGACGAAGAAGGGCGGTGGTGGAGAAGACGGGCGGTGGTGAAAATAGCGGACATTGGCGGTAGCGGCAGCAGTGGCGGTAGATAAAATGGTCGGTAGTCGTTCCAAACGGTCGGTGATGAATGTGAGCTAAAGGAAGCTCCCTTTCTAATTCTGAAGGACAAATCTTTATAGTCCCGGGCATTCCCGAGACTGCGAGACGTAGCGCACGTATTAAGGAACTATGTAGAGTGACATGTGACGAGAATTATTACATAATGGCTGAGTGGCGACCGCGATACGTAGTAATTTGGAATAAAAAAAAAGGAATTTGGAATAAAAAGGGGCGTTACGAGGGGGCCAATGGAACAGGCACGTGATGTACGGAAATGGACCGACCACTATAGCGAGGTGCCGAGGGTTCGGCCATGTGCTCTGTGAGCTCGGCATCATGCGAAAACATTCGGAGAGCGACGAGGAAGGGAGGCTGAGTTTGCAGAGCGATAGCGGGCTCCTAGAAAGTGTGAAAAACACCCGGTGTAACCGTAGAGGCGTACCGCGCTCTACATCCACAGGGGACTTGCTTCTGACTGTCCCCAGTCAGGTCCACTGGCTTAGTCAGCACAATGCGGAGTTCGGATTTTGTGGTGCTCGGTTGTGGTGTCGGAGCCGCGTGTCAGTTACTCTCCTTCTTTCACTTCAACTCCCAACATCTCTTCCCCAGTCGACGATGCCTCAATTCCAATCCCGGTTCGACAAGCAGCGCGCGCTCAATGACGCGGGCCTCCTCCATTGACAGGAGGTGCACAAGCGGTTCAAGTCGGCCACGGAATGCGTCGAAGCCATCGCCAGGTCAATGCCCGACGACAGGGAAGATCTCGAGGAGGAGCAGGAGATGTGAGTAGGCGAGTTCGGGGACACGATGGTGCGTGGCGCATAGGCTTCGGGTCGACGCGATTACTAACGGTTCGGTAGGACCAATGGGACGTGGCGCAAGCCGAAGCTGAGGCTCTCGGGCTCGACACTGAGCTCGAGGCTGACGCCAAAGTTGCGGTCATCGACGCGGAGCACATCCAGGCCGAGTGGCTGGAGCGCGCGAGGCAGAGGGAGGCGGCAGCCAGGGCCGCAGAAGAGGTGCGAGAGCCGGCCCCCACGCAGGGGACTGCGATGGACGTGGAGGAGGTCCAGGCCACGGTGACCGAGGTCAGCGAGACCTCAGAGGTTCGCTCCTCCATGGCCGAGGTTAGCGAGGCCACGGGCAGTCGTTCCGTCACGTCATCGAGCCGAAAGGTACGTCAGGAGGGTTGTGAGCACGGGCGAGTACTGATGGATAGCAGCGGGGGCGCGAGGACGATGATGACAATGAGGTCGTGTCGGCCGTCGTGCCGAAGAAGCGGACGACCGCCAGTGCATCCGACACCGAATGCCTGGGCCCGTGCGCGAAGTGCGTAAAGGTCGGGGAAGCCGGGTCCTGTGCGAAGGGTACTGGTGCCGTGTGCGCGCGGTGCCAGTCCCACAAGATTTGTTGCAGCTGGTCGACCGATCGCGCAACCCTGAAGAGGCAGAGGCCGGGGACGATGCCCGTGGCGCTTCCGGCCACTGGTCGCGTGGCGGTGGTGATCGCACACAAACCAGGTACGTCCCTCGGTCTGAAGCTTGCTACCAGCTGACCGTTCGGCAGGTGCTCGGCCGATCTGCGCGACCACCAAAGCTCCCCGAAAGCGGGCCGAGTCGCCGGTCATGGTCAGCAACAAGGACGAGGGTGACGAAGAGACCCTGGTGAAGGGCAAGGGCAAGGGCAAGGCGAAGGAGGTTCCACCCCCGAGTCGAATGACCATCAAGCCCTCGGTCGACAAGGCCCGGAAGCAGCTCGTACGCCGCCTCAACATGGCGTACGCAAAAATGTATCAAGTCCAAGGCAGCCTCAAGGCGCTGGAGGTGGAGCTGGAGGAGGTGATGGACGAGTCGGCCGAGATCATCGGCAAGCTCCAGGGCCTCGACCTGTAGTCGCAGAAAATGTAACGTCCATAGTCGTAATGTAAATGCGCGATCCGGCAAAAGAAAGGAAAGAGATAAGAGAAGTAAAGAAAGAAGCAAAAAAAAGAAACGTCCTTGTGCGGGGTACCGCCCGACTTGTCTTCCTCGGTCGGCTTGCAACGTCTATCCCTGCCGACGGTTTCTCTAATTTTTCGGTATTGTTCGGTCTTAGTTCTATGAGAGGGAGAAAAAAAAAACATGCGCAGTCTCGGATGCGTTAGAAGCAAAGGTGGCCTGAAGGCTCGGCATACATGAGACCTGAGATGAAAATAGAAAGGAGATTTTTTTTTTTTTTTGGTGAGTTTTAATGTATAGTACGATGAGGGTTGTGTCTGTCTGTTTTAGTTCGTTTTTTGACTTTTTGGATGCGAGTGAGATGAGAGGTTGCCGGTCGAAGCCCGGGGTTAAACAGAGTAAAAGAAACGTCCTCGGTAGGTAGTGAGGGAGTCTAGAGGTGCTCGAAAGCGTCCGTATCATCCTCGGCAGGCTCTTCTACGTCTTCTCCTGCCATCCTATCTAAATCGTCGTCATCTAAACCTGTAAGGTCAGTCACGGTAATGGTAGAGTGCATTCGGGGATAGTAAGGAATGAGGCAAAATGCCGCGTATCGCAGCTTTGAGACTGCCCCGTCCAACTCAGCCAAAAGGTAGGATCCTCCGGTTGTCCTGCGAAGGATGACCATCGGCCCGAGATACCTTGGCTTCATCTTTCGGTTTAGCTCCTTCTCTATGCGTGTGTTTCACATGAGGACGAGGCTTCCCGCGCGAAAGTCGAAGTTCTTGATCCGATTTTTAAATGCGGCTTCGAAATGTTTGATAGAATCGAACTGAGCCTTTTGAACTCGGTCTGCGATGGCTGCGAGGTCGTCGGGCCTCTTCTACAGCTGCCGAGTGCACCATGCGACAAGGCCGGTTGGTGATAGGGGGTCGGCATCTGAAGGGGGAATGAGGAACGTTGCCTCAGTGAGATCAAATGGGAAGAGGGGCTCGACGCCGTGAACCATGAAATAGGGCGAAAGCCCGGTCGACCAAAGCACGGTAACGCGCTCGGCCCAAAATACCGAGTGCGCGGCAGTATGCCAGTGCGACTCCCCCCCCTCGGAAGTTTTAAGGATGGCCTCCCGGACATCGTAATGACGCCGTTCAACCACCCCATTCGCTTGGGAGTTATAGGGGGAGATGCGGATGTGCCGAATGTGAAAGCGGTCTGCGAGGACATCTAGAGCAAGAAGAAAGGCGGGACCATTGTCAGTAACAATTTCTGAGACAGGCCCCCAACGGCAGAGGATATCTTCGAAAATAAAAGAGGCAAGCGCGGTAGCATTCTCGGACCGCAACATACGCCACTCTGGATAAGCAGTCAAGGCGCACCGAGCTTGGACGATGTATCGGTAGCCACCCGAGCGGGGCATCAACATCGTGTCCAAGTGGACCTTGCGAAAGAGACCTCCGATGATCGGTACGGTGGGGGGAATATGGAAACGATTGTTCTGCCAAATCTGGCACTCGTGGCAGGTGCGCATGAACCATTTGACGTCGTCGACTAACATCGGCCACCAGAAGCACAGGAGCAAGTGCGTCCGAACCGTGAAGACACCCTTGTGCCCAAGGTCATCGTGAGCCTCTCTAATCAGTTCGTAACGACGGCGCTCGGGCACGACTAACTGATGGTGGCCGTGCGGTTCCCGACGCCAAAGGGAGCCATGGAGAAGGAAGAATTTCATCGCTGAATTGACGAAGGTGTGGAACTCTGCATCGGAAAGGTCAGCGGGGCGCTCGCAGGACTCGAGAAAGTCGCGAATCTGCCAAATCTGGGCTTCCCGAGCCGCGGCCTTGGCCGAACGTGGTAAAGTAGGCGAGTCCAGCGGTGCGTCCAGCTTGTTAGAAGATGAAGTAAGGATAGAATGGTAAGGCAGGCGCGAAGAAAGAGGTGCGGGGTCCTTGGGAAGGCTCAGGCTATAAATTGAAATGCCAGGGCCCAAACGCGAAGAAGGCTCGGCGTGCACCACTGAGCCCTGAGGAGCGGCTCGGTTGTTAAGCAATGTGATCGCAAACGAGTACGAGTCATCTAGCCATTCCTCGATGTCGTCATCATCATGTGGATCATCATCAGATGGAGGGCGCCGAGAGAGGCCATCGGGCCCGGCATGCTTCTCAGCGGATATGTGCCGAAGCTCAAAATGGAATAATAAAATGCCTGCGATCCAGCGGTTGATGGTCGCGTTCGGCTGTAGGTCAGGATTGTTGATCATCCCTTTGACGTACTTAGCATCCATCTCGACGACGAGGTTAGGAACGCCGAAAATAAAAATGTGAACTGCCCGAAGGGCACGAAAAAGACCATAGAGTTCGAGTTTAGCCTGCGAATAACAGCTTTCGATGGTCGTGAGGGAAATAGAACCGAAACGATTGGGATAGCATTTGCCATTGTTGCCTTCCTGTGAGAGGATAAACCCGACTGCGATGACTGAGGTATCGACAGCGAGGACAACTTCGCGGCCCGACTCATAGTCTAAGCAGTGGAGCGCAGGGGACTTGATGATCTCGTCCTTGAGATGAGTCATTGCATCACGTTGCATGTCACCCCATTCAAAGGGGACGCCTTTACGGGTTAAATTGACGAGCGGCCGAGCGATGGTCGCAAAGTCTCGGATGAAGATATGTACGACGCCGCAGGTGCCGAGGAACCCGCGAACCTGCATCAAGGTCTCGCACTTGGGCCAGTCCTTAATCTTCTGAACTTTCGCCTCGTGCGGCACTCGGCCTTCGAAAGTGCACTTGTGCCCGACAATCGTCGCATCCGGGGCAGCAAGCACGAACTTCTTCGCAGAGACGGTGACGTTGACATTCTGGAGGCGTTGCAGAATCCTGTGGACAATGATGAGGTGATTCCAAATGAATTTTCGGATGCCCAGGTTCTCGGGTATGGTCTCATAAATACCATCTGGGCGTTGGTAGCAGGTGGTTTCGGATTTGACCGGTAGGTCGTCGATGAAAGGCATGGTGTGGTGGGGTTCGTCCTGTAAAATAAAGGCCATATCGGCTTGATAAACCTGAACAGTGTTAGTGTGTCCCATCGGAAGAGTGGTGAGACAGTGGGGACTGAGGGGACTATTGAACGTAGTCATGTCCCGAGACTCGGTGTGGAGCGGGCGCTGATCGTAACCAGCGAAAAGGTCCATCATCCCATACACCGCGTAGCCGGCGAATGACTCGGTGAGGTGCTCGACAAAGGGCGGAACCGAGGAGTCGCAGACAGTGACCGCGTTGAGAGGTTGAAGGTCGTGTACGAGGCGGAGCGTCTTGCCATCTTGCTTGAGCACGCAGAACCACCGAGATCGGTAAGCGGTGGTGGATGGTTCGTACACTCCCGAGGCGATTCGGTCTTTGATGATTTGGATGGCTTGATCCCAGGACAACGGGGGAATCGGGATATTTCGCAGTACCCAAGGCAAATGGGGTACTGTCGGTATCTTGACGGGCGGGAAGTAGCGTTCGTCGAGGCGACCGCGCTTGGCCGGTACCCAAGCGAAAGCTGTCTTGTGGTTGCGAACAACCCACTGGACAAGTTTCAGCTCCTCGGGCCACAACCACTTCGCGGGATCGAGGTCGAGCACATCAGCGCGTTCCTGTGTGTAATGGTCCCCAGGCACAAAGGCCGGGGGGTTAGTCGGCAAGGGTATAAGACCAAAAAGGGGCTCGGCAGGCAGGCGTCGAATCGGTCAGTATTCCTCGCTAAGAGGACTGATGATGGGCCGAACCTTCTTTGCCACTGGTTTGTAAGCCAGCGCGTGCGAAACAGAGTTGAAAGAATAAGTCTCGGAAAGTGCGAGAACATGGGGAGGCAAAAGAGAAGACTGCGTAGAAGAAAGAAAAGAGTATTGAATCACAGGGTCCGATGAATTACGGTCCATTCTAAATTCAGCGGCTCGGACGGGAGAAGGAGAGCAAGAGCGGATGAATGCGAACGACGATGGATGTGACACTCCCTGACCTCTCGGTGGATCATCGATGTCTAAAAATCCGACCTGGGTGCGTGGGTATGGCTTTCGCACACCAGCCCATTTCGGCACCGAGGGCACCCATTAGTCCAGGGGCGGGTCGGCAGTTTATACATTTTCCCATTGTTCGGGTCGGTGAGAGTGACGGTTGCGCTGCCGTCTGGGGTCTCGTCGGTGGTGGCGCTGAGGAGACTTGTGAATGGCCGGCCGAGTAGCATATCGAAGTGGGCTTGTTGCACCACTTGAACCTGCAGGCAAACCTCGCCAGCACCGAGGTCTAGGCGAAGGTTCTCGACTACGCCGAGGGTAGTGTCGGTGCTAGTGTTGGCATTTGACATGGTTATTATATGATCCGAGTGGACGGGTAGACCGAGTGTCTCCCAAATCCGTTTCGGCATAGCGACGATCTCGGATCCCGAGTCGAGGACCGCTCGGAGGGTCCTTTCGGAACCGACCACTCGCATGTTGATGGATCGAAGGGGGAGGCTATGATGAGCTACGATGAGCCCATCGTTGTTGGTGTTGAGCTTGTCACCCCACTCGCGCTGAATGGCCTCAGGGTCTCGGCCCAAGAGCTCGTTCACCTGGACTGTGTGCGTCGCGAGTGGGACGTGCTTCGAGGTGGTCAAATCTTTGAGCTGTCGGTGAACGTTGGTAGTGACCGTCAAGAGGTCCTTGAATGGTCCAAGACTGACGTGTCGAGTACTCGGTCCAACACGCACTTGGGCGCAGCGTCATCTTCGAGGGGAAAGGAATATCTAAATTGCCCTATAGGGGCAGCAGGGGCGGAAGCGTTAGCTCTGGTAGACGAAGGAGGAACATTACGGAATGCGGGGTTGAACGGTGCAACAGGCAAGGGCTGCAGGGGAACAGACGAAGAGGCAGGTTTAGAAGGCCCAGATGCAGTGCGCGAGGCCTCGACCACGGGTGAGATGATTTCGTCGGCGACCGAGGCTGCCCAAGGCACGGGGTGAGTGGGCCTTTGGATGGGTATTTCTACACCGTCGAAGCGAACTTGCTTCCCCTTTTCCTGTTTGTCATGCTGAAAATTGGCCCACGCTTGGGCAATATAAGCCTGAAACTCGGGGTCAGTGAGAACAGGGTCCGACTCGTCGCTAGGCTCAGTGTCGAGTTCAGTTAGGAATACCGAAGGCTCGATGTCTAAAACCGCGTTGGTATCGGGGAACGAAAGCGAGAGGATGCCCATCGTGACAGAAGACGAAGGTGTAGGAGCGGGGGTCGGTACGACCAGTCAATCTAAGCAGTCGCGCAGGCATTGGGTATCCGGGATCCTGGGAATGCGTTTGCCATCGGGCATGCACAAGTGGCCGTCGGTCCCGCGTGCTGCCCGTCCAGAAGTGACATAACTGTCGACGTAGGGGCAAGATCCCATGAAGTGGCTAGGGTCTGCGCAGAATGCACAGCTTCGGAGTGCACTCTGCTGGAACTGTGTGTACTCCTGCTTGACGACAGGAGGGGCGAAGCTGGGAATAGGGGCTGCCGGACGCAGGGCCATACTGGCAGGGGCAACCGAGGGGCGCACAAAGGAAGGTGCCGGTGGTACCAAAGATCCCCACATGGTGCCTTGCCCGGCCATGATTGCCGAGGCTGCAACAGATGGGAACTGCGAGGTGGCTGCGCCGGCGAGTAAAAACTCAGCAGCTTTGACGGTGTCATCCATGGGGTATGGTTTGTGGGGATGGTGGTTCTGCTTAGTAAACATGAGGCGGTTCCGAACCTGTGCTTCTAGGTCGGCAGGAAGGCCGAGCATAAAAATAGTGTTGCGGTCGAGATCGGCAAGCTTTCCTCCATCGATCAGCGTCGTGGTAATCTTTCTAAACTTACGACTGTAATCGCCGAACTCTTCCAGGGTCCGCATAGTGCTTTCTCGGGATCCCTGAACGAGTATCTGTAAATCTGCGAACGTATAACGGTTGGCTTCACAGCCAGGGTATAACTTTTTTATGGCAGCCACAAATGCTGCCCAAACTGCGGGGACGGCAGATGCTTCCGGGAGCTGCTCCCATCCATCTGACTCATCGTAGTCGGCGTAATGGATAGCAGTGTGAATTCTCTGAGCCTCGGTAAGCTATGAAGCATCGGCAAGCTGCTCGACATCCTCGAGGAAGTGTGGCAAGAGTGCAGCCTTGCCCGAGAACTTCGGGGCATTGTTCGTGCCTCAGAGGGGCATCTGGGGGGCTTGTTGGGCCATTGGTAGATTCGGTCTCGGTGGTAGTGCAGGAAGGGGGATTGGTAGAGGGATAAGAGGGGGTGCTGCAGCGTGATGAGCCGGGGTACTGGTCCGGTTCGGAGTGAGGCTAAGCGGTATCGGCGAGTTTCGGTAGGAGATGCGCGAGGCGTCGAGTAGATAGGAAAGTGATGGGGAGGATGAGGAGTAGGAGATAGGTGGAGAAGGCGATGATGACGGGGTCCCCCTCCCGAGAGGAGACAAAAACAGGGAGTTTTGTACCCCCCCGCCGAATGGGAGGTGTGGATTCTATAAACGCTCCGGGCACCTGTTCGCTAAAGCTCCAGGGACCAGCTAAATTTTCCTGTAGGAATGAAGGGTCGACAGGTGAAATATCATCGCTGTCGGAAGGCGTCTGTGGCTGTGTGGTTCCTGGAAACTGTGGCTGCGTGGTTCCTGGAAAATCGGGGTGGTTTTCATCTGCTCTAGGTGGGTTTTCGGCTGATGTGGGTGATGTTCGGTCGCTTTCGGCTGCTGAAGGTGGGCATTCGGCTGCTGTGGGTGACGTTCGGTCGCTGTCGACGAATAGTTGGATAGGGTCGAGGGTAGAGAGTTCAGGGAGGTCAGATTGGTTGTGCTGTGCGTCCGGAGAGGAAACCGGCTGTAAAATTAGTGAGTCTTCACCAATTTGTAAAGAGCGAAAATGCTCAAGGAAATTTTCCAGCTCGAGCCTTCTAGGAGTCGGTCGGAGGCGTCGTCTAGAGCCTCTAGCAGAACCCCTCGCAGTGGGCTCCAGTTGTAAAGATCCTTAAATGGCTGGGAGAAACTAGGAGACTAAGTTCTCTAGTCCTGGCCGTCAGGAGAGAGTGTGGGCGCGATGTGTTCACCCCACAGAGATTCTGGGCAGAGGCGTCCAGAAACGGCGTGCCCGAGACGACTACAGATGGTCCCGATGTCCGACCGAGGTGACACGGCTAAAGCCGAGGCTTTAGATGGGGTGGCCGAGACATGCGCCCGAGGTTGAGAGAGGAGCGGCCGGGACGTGCGGCCAAGCTTGACTGGTTAGCGATAAGGGGAAAGCGAAACCAAGCGTTCCCGAGGTGGACGAAGAAGGGCGGTGGTGGAGAAGACGGGCGGCAGTGAAAATAGTGGACGTTGGCAGTAGCGGCAGTGGTGGTGGTAGATAAAATGGTCGGTAGTCGTTCAAAACGGTCGGTGATGAATGTGAGCTAAAGGAAGCTCCCTTTCTAATTCTGAAGGACAAATCTTTATAAGCCAGGCTCAAGCCTGGTTTTGACACCCTCTGAAACTGCTCTGACTACAGTCAGAGTGGTTCAGAGCATCTCTGAAAAGTCGGGTAGAGTAAACTTTGAACTTAAGTAATGCGCCTCAATTTCAAACCCAGCGCGCATGACAGACCATCGGACCGGTTGCCGTACTGTCATTCATTCGGACGAAACCAGTGTGCGTGTTTAATTCATTCAATAAATCACACAAAAAATCAAGTAGACTAGTAGTAAAAAATAGAAACTATTTGG
>JBBPUL010000230.1:0-28640 GCA_038094675.1 Spongispora temasekensis | reverse complement strand
TGACCAAAGCAGAACACTACATGGACATGACCCTTGGCCTTGACTACATGAAAAAGAGGATGGATGGAGGCTAGAGACTTTGGTCAAAGACACAAGTGGTTAAAGCTGGGGCTCAGCTCGACTCTTGGCCACTTTATATATATGTATGCTACTATATTGAATACATGAGGTAGTCTAGACTATGACATCATAGATAAAAGATAAGGGATGATGTCAGGTCATGTGATGGGTCTAGCCTTGTGATGTCAAATTGTATAAGCATGTGTGCATTACCAGAATGCTCATAAGAATGCAAGGAGTTTGAATATAAGATTTTTGAAGCATTTGCAACAACATTCATCAACAAACTACTATTTTGTCTACAGACTATTACAGACCCAACAGACTCAACAGATCCACAGCTCTCTAGCCTCTACAGACCCTATAGGATATACAGACTTCTACAGGCTCTCCAGGCCACCCTAGACTATTGATACACTTTGGACTACACTTTTTCATTACACTTTGGTACACTTTTGACTACACTTTTTGGTACACTTTTTCATTACCCTTTTTTATACTTTTGACTACACTTTTTGATACATTTTTTGCATTCCATTTTTGTACACTTTTGATTACACTTTTTTAGTACTTTTGACTACACTTTTTGTATACTTTTTTGTACATTTTTTCATTACACATTGGTACACTTTGATCAGGCACACTAACTAGGCACTAACCAAGCATGTCTAGAATGCCTTGTAAGCCTGCTTCAAGTGGATCCAAGAAGCTACTACCTAATGTTGCATCCTCTATGGAGACCTTCCCTGCTCCAGTGACCACTTCTGCTATCAGGATTTCTGTTTGCTATCAGCTCAGATATATTCATGTGGATTGTATCCACTACATTTGCCCCTTCTGCTATCACTGTTTCCCCAGTTATACCCAAGCCAGATGCCTTTATCAGCTTTGTTGCTTCTCTCCACATTTATCTTCATCATCCTCATCCTCCTAAAGTTCTGCCCATTCCTGTGGCTCTTTTCAAACCTGCTCCTCCTGAGCTTCCTGCCACTCTCAGCACTCTAGCAGCATGATTTCAATACCTCCACCTCAGTATGCAGTAGACATACCTTTGGAAAATGATGTTACCTCTTGTAACTCATTTGACTTCAATGATGTTGTAGAAAGCAATATATGTGGTTCTCTCATAGGTACTTGTCACAAGTTTTAGTGGTCTCACAGGTGGTGGTATTTGGATGGTTTCACCTCATGATGGCATTTACCAACTCAATCCATAAACAATACCTGGGAACAAGTGCTAGATGTGGCCTTATGCATGCATTCACAGTTCTGGAGCAAAAGGGTCTATATACCATTCAGACCTGTGGGCCATTTCATCAACAACTCCATGATTTACTTCACTGCCATGCACCCCTTCTCTGCAGATGGCCCATGCTCCTCATCATGAGGATGCTGTGGTATTGGCAACAAACAGTATGCCTCCTAGTCCTGGCACTGTATACACCCTCCCTGTCCTCGAGCCACCCACTGACACCCCAACACCAATAATCTCCGTCGACATCTCTCTTCACGCCCACACCCTTTGGTTCTCGGACCCCACTGATGATGAGCACAGTATACTCCACAAATATCTCATGGACCCCCACATATTCTCAGGGATATCAGCCTTCACCAGCCCCTCTTCTTTGTTTTTCCTCTTATTCATGATCTATCTCCAACTAGAGCATCTCCCCCATCTCTTCTTGTCTCTCGTTAACAACAACCATCATGGCATCTCTCTTATTAGCATCATTCAGGGGGATTTGCCCTGTCTTAGTGACCACCATCGATACTGCAACTCCTGCTTTGTATGTCACAGGCTCAGGCACATCAGAGTGTACTGTCCTCACTACAAATGCCCCTTCTACCACCGCCGCTCCCCCAGTCACACCCAAGCTGCATGTCCCTTCTGTAACCATCACTCCCCACCAGAATCCTCCTCCTCATCTGCCTCCCCCTGCAGCTCCCATCAGTCTTGGGATTCCTTTCAGCCCCACTCCTCCTGCACTTCCAGCCACCCTTAGCGCTCTAGCTGCACACTTCCAGTTCCTCCACCTAGATCCCCACCAGCATTAGATAATGACGATGACTTCCTCTTCAATTCCATCAGAAAATGCAACATGTGTAGATCACTGGTTGGGTCTTGCAGAGGCTTATAGAAAAGTCTCACTAGAGTTTCAACCCTACTAAGGGGGTAATGTTATGATTGGCCCCTTTTTCTTTTCCCTTGCTCTCACTTCTCTCTTCATTGTATTACTTAATGTGCACCACCCTTCAATTAGTCACTACTAATGGCTGTGAGTTTTCCTTATCTCCCATTACTGACTCAGATGTTCCATGACGTTCCATGTAGTTCTATCATGCACAGCCTTCTGACTCATTTCATGCTGCACATGATTCATTTTCCCTTATCTCCAGTTACTCTTTTCAGCTTTCTCTCTTATTAAGCTGTGGAAGTGCTTGGTCCATGTGCAGGACTCTTACATATGAATAGGGTGTAGCACAAGTGGTGTAACCTTAGCTTGAGCCTACTCGGGATAGCAATCTATTGCATCTTTGACCCTCTTGCTCCCCTTTGCTCTCCCTTTGAAACCTCTTGGCCTCGCAGCATCTTCGCTCGAGGATACTCTGCCTTCATCTTCGACATCACTATATACTCACCTAGGTGGAGTAGTGACTAGTCTCCATGCATCGTGCTCAGGACCTACGCCCTGTGCCTTCATCTCGCAGCTTTAGGTTGTGTATCGAGTCTACAGCTAATGCTACCTGTGCCTGTCATAACAGTTGCCACCACCACAGCATCTTCATGATGAGGAGGGTGGGCCATTGGTGGAGAAGGGGTATGTGGTGGCAAAGTAGGATGGTCCTCCATATAAGATACTGAAATGAACAGAGTTAAGGGAGACGAGATAGATGAGGCAGAGACATGAGACATAGTAATTGAAGAATGAAGAGGCAAAGGGGCAAAGCAGGTAAAGGATGTTGTAGGGAGGAAGCTTATCGCTTTGAGAAAGGGAAGGCTTTTGGGTGGAGGTTTTTATATTCAAGGAGAGTGGACTTTGCATTTTTTAAGTTCTGCTTTGAGACCCAAGAGTCTTCTTTAGCTGTGTATTCCTTCCATTAGATTAGGAATATGCAGGAGCAGGTTGTCCCCCTGTGGCATAACACCTTCTTGATTTCATACTCTTCTTCACCTTCTATTAGCTCTGGGGGTGGAGCTGGGAATTTCGGGCCATGAATGCTGTTTTCACAATAGAGCAATAAAAGGAAGGCATGAAACATGGGGTGTATCTTCCATGTCATTAGAAGTTAGAGTTTATATGTCAGAGGGGATAGGACATCTGTGATAATGAAGGGTCCTTCCCTTTTTGGTGTGAACTTGGTGTTTGCGACATGATGGTTGAGATTTTTGGCTTCTAGCCATACCTTATATCCTTTGGCAAAAGGGGTAAAGGTGTGGCATGTCTGAGATGCAATCACCTGTTGTGTGAGTTTGTGTGTAGTGAGTGCCTCATCTCTTGCTGCAGATAAGGCCATGAGGTGTTCTTCCAAGGCAGGAAGTGGAGTATCTGCAAGGACCATGGGAAGGGCATGAGGTTCAAAGCCATACATGAGGTAGAATGGGGATTTCCCCATGATGGAGTGAGGGTGGTGGTTGTGTGCAAATTCTGCATGGGTGATGTGAACTGCCCATGCAGTTGGGTTGTTTCCACAGAAGATTCAGAGATATGTCTCAATTTATTGGTTGACACATTCTGTTTCTCTGTCTGATTGGGGGTGGTAGGCAGTGGACAGGGAGAGGTCATATTGTAGAAGCTTTCCAAGCTCTCAAGCAAAGGCAGACATGAATTATGGGCCACGGTCAGAGATGATTTTGTTGTAGAGGCCCCAATGATGGTAGACTTTGTGAAAAAAGAGAGTTGCGACCCCTTCGGTGGTGTTGTGTTTTTTTGTAGGGCAGAGAATTACCCCCTTAGTAAGCCCATGGTCGACCATGACCAACAGGCTGTCAAAATTGTTAGACAAAGGTAGGTCAGTGATTAGATCACAGGAGACCTGCTAAAAGGGATGAGAGGTGAGGGATTTACTCAGGGAGAGCAGTGAAATAGTGAGATGGGTGTTCGCCTTGTTCTGTTGACAGGTGGTACAGCCTTCAACATAGTAATGGACCTGTGTGGCAAGGCCAGGCCACCAGAAATCATGAGCAATGAGTTGGCAGGTTTTCAAATAGCCGGGGTGGCTGGCAGAGAGGTGGTTATAGGCATGTGAGATAATCATGAGATGGTCAGGCTTGGGAACATATACCTGATCACAGTAACACAGGAGGTCTTTGTGGAATCACCAATTAGAGAGACAGTTTCAGAGGTTAGGGGCAGTGACCGGTCCCTCCAAGTCAGCACAGAGGTGGGTGATGAGTTCATCATTGGCAGAGTGGGTCTGGATGGCAGTTGCAAGGATGGAGTCAACTATGTGGATGAAGAGTGTGTCAGGGAGGAGGGTGACTGCTTGATTATCCAACTCAGACAAGAGTCGATCGGAGTGGCAAGAGAGGGCATCAGGACCAGAGAGTAGGGATCCAGGGATGTGGGTCATTTTGAGGTCAAAATCTGCGAGATTGAGAAGTTAATGTGCCTGATGGCAGTTGAGATTTTGGGGTTGACAGAAGTATGTCAGGTTCTTATGGTCCATGAAGATCTGGATGGGGAATTGGAAGCCATGAAGATAGTGGCACCATGACTTGAGGGTGTGGATGATCGCGAGGAGTTCTTGGTTGAAGATGTCATAGTTTTGTTCTGCTGGGGAGAATGACTGCGAGAGATAGGAACAGGGGTGCTAATCCCCATTCACATTGGTTTGGAGAAGGATAGCACTGGTAGCATCATGCAATGCATCAGTGGCTACTGCGAAGAGTCTAGAGAGATCTGGGAGATGGAGGATGGGTTGCAAGAGAAAGAGTCTCTTAAGCGAGTGTTGACACTGGGGTGTTCAGAGCCATGCAGCAGTCTTCTTTGTAAGATCAATAAGTGCACGGGCAATATCAGAGTATGAGGGGATAAAATGCTGGTAGAAATTTGTGAATTCTAAGAATGAGCATATGTCTTTCACTTTCTTTGGGACCAGCCAGGAGGTGATGCCATCCAGTTTGATGGGGTCCATAGTAAGTTCACCTGGTTTAATGATTATACTGAGGTATTCGACCTTGGAGGTGGCGAATTTACACTTGCTGAGGCATAGATGGAGGTTGAGTTCCATTATGTGTTAAAGGATGCGGCATGTTCATTTGGTGTGAGATTTGTTGTAGGGGGAGAAGATGAGGAGGTCGTCCATGTAAATGATGAGCCACCCTTCGGTGATCATATCTCAGAAGGAGTCATTCATGAACCATTGGAAGGTAGAGGGAGAGTTATTCATGCTGAAGAACATGACCATAGGCTCAAAGAGGCCCTTGTGTGTGATGAAGGCACCTTTCCACTAATGGCTGTCCTTAACATTATTATACCCCCAGCAAACATCAAATTTGGTAAAGACATTAGCTCCTTTGAGCTTGTCGACAAGGTCAGAGACAAGAGGTAGGAGGTAGGCATCACAGATGGTGTGTTTATTCAGGTACATATAGTTCTGGCATGGGCAAAGTTTGCCATCTTTCTTTTTGACAAAAAAAAAGGGGGAGGCTTGTGGTGATTTAGAGGGGTGGATTTTTCCTGAGTGAAGATTCTCCTCAAGAAAGGCTTCCATCACCTTTTGTTCTTCTAGGGACAAAGGGTAGATTTTTCCAATCTTTGGGATGAAGAACTCATCAAGATTGATTTCATAATCATAGGGTTGAGATGGAGGAAGGGATTCACAGTCCTTTTCTTCGAAGACCTAGGCAAAGTCCAAATACTCCAGGGGCAAGGTAATTTCTTGGTTCTGGGTTCTCACTTTTTCTGCAAGTTTAGTGGCTTCGGAGTAGCAGGTGATGGTGGCTGAGGGTAGGATGTAGGGTCCTCCTCAGGTGATGTAGTTGATAGAATAGTGGCTAAGGGTTTGATGTTGCCACTGTTTTTAGGACTGGATGTCCAGGTATGTATGCAGGTGCCTGTGGGTTTTGGGTGTCATATTGACACACCAAATCAAAGTTTCTCCGAAGCCTTGGAGAGGTGGGGTGCGGTAGTGGGAGTCATGTTGCTTTTGGTCTATGACATAGGCATGGTATAGGTCTGTGGATTAATCCAGGACCTCAGAGATGGAGATAGTTTGCCTTTCCCAGTTGATGGTGGGATTAGCCAGGTGAAGCCAGGGAAGGCCAAGGATGACATTTTCCTTGCCACAGTTCATAAGGTAGAAGAGGACCTTTTGGGTGACCCCTTCTCTGACTGAGACATAGAGTTCAGTGGAGAATAGGATATCTCCATTGGAGTTCACAGATTGATCCACATTACGAATGCAGATGGGTTGGTCAAGGTGGGTGCAGGGGAGTCAGTGTTTTCAGGCAAAAGCCCAGTCAAGGCAAGAGATTTCTGCTCCTGAGTCAATGAGAGCAGGGGAGTCAATGACTTTCATGGTGTGCAAGGGTACCAAGAGCTGGATGGGGATACACATAGCTCTATTAGATGTTGATACTAGTACAGGTGCACAAGAAACGAAGCATTGAGGAGGTACTTGCATCGAAGAAGTCCTCCCTTTCAAAAATCCTTAACCTCCATGGCTTCTACATGAATTTCCTTGTCATTATCCTCATCCATTAAGCTGGATATCTCTTCTTCTGCTTTAGCTAGGGTTCCACATGGGTAACCCATGGATTACGAGCAACATACCCATACCCACACCCATTGACAAACCCATAATGCTACCCACACCAATACCCGTAAGGGGTATACCCATGGGTCACAAAATACATGGGTGACTGTTCAAAAAAAACTAACGAACAGTATAAAAATTAGTACTATTACTCTGACACTGTGCCAATACTGTCCCACCCATCTGCCAGCTCACCTTCATCACCCACAACATCTGGCAATTCAGATGTCACCTTGCTAATGTCATCCGACTTGATAAAACCAAGCTAACTCCACTTTCCTACACATAACAGTACACACATAGATTCTGCTGATAACCAAGAGCAGACATGGGTTAGGACTAGATGGCCACAGCTAAATAAATGTTCAATGTCAACAGATGTAGCTATGCAAACCTATCAGTGTAGTATCAAGATGAGTCAAATAAAAATATACATACCAGGTATTAAAAGATAATCTAAAGCCATTCGGGAGAGGCGGGGGTACAGTGCATGGTGACTGTACCACCACAGCATAGAGTCTGCTACATACTCGACATCAGTGGTTAGATACTGGTCCAACTTGCACTCGAAGTCCCTAGGCTTAGGAGGTGCAAGTGCCGGCATGTTGTCAAACATGTTCTGTGAGCACATACATATGTGAATAGCAATTCTTTAGATTTAAATACTTGAGCTGTACCTTGGACGCACTAACCTCTTTTGCTGGATCCACTGATTCCGCATCTGTGTTGGCACTGTCATTTATGGCCAAGGCTGCATATTTGCCCTCGAACTCTTCTCGCACCAAGTTCTCAGCCATGCAAACCCATTCCTCCTCCCACCCTATGGATTTGAAGTATTGGAGTTTATGATGAGGGTGTAACACTGATATAGTAGGTTGGTTTGGTAGAATATAGAGTACTTGACCATGTGAGACATACCCATTGCAATCTGGTAGACATCTGAGCTATTGGTTAGCTCATAATAACAGTTTAATGTTTTTTTGCGAGGCTGACAGCGGCGTGAATTGAAACTGTGAGTGTCTGATCACTGGCTTTGCTGGTGAGTGTTTTGTCAACCATGTCCATGGCTGGTATGACTGTCAGTAGGTTGGACATTGAGTGCGAGAAAAACAAGGTGGCATCCTTGAGAACCTAAAGCAAGTATTAGCTCAGCAATGCTGTGCCATGGTTCAATGTGGCTGAGTCACAGTCCGACCTTCAAAACATCTCACAGCTCCTCAAGAAGGTCCCATTCATGGCTGCCAAGCTCCATTTTTCTCAAATCTCGATGCTGAGTGATCATATCAATGGCCTTCCGGTGTGTTAATGCAAAGTCTAACATGTTAAATATTGAATTCCAGTGAGTTGCCATGTCGCACGGCAAGTAAGTGACAGTCACTTTCAAGTCTTGCATGATCTGATGCCAGGCTGGGAGTAGGATGGTCATGAAGTGGATCAATTTGAAGGCTAGCTTGCAGATCTAGAAAGCATGGTCAGTGTTTGAAAATTAACTTCGAAAGTGCTAGTTTTAGTGGCACTAAATCCTCTCACAGCCTCCCTTGTTCCTCGCATGTCAAGAGTTCAATCTTGTCCATCCAGCCCCCCTCATTGTCCCTCTCCCCCTCCACATTAGCGTCTTCCACTTCCACTTCACAGGTAAGCTCAGCAATCTCTGCCCATTTGTCACTCATGAACTCATCATCTGTCATAAAGTGCATCCAGCCATCATATTCCTGTATGTTCATGTCTGTTTTCATTTCATCACAACACCCTATTGACATAATTCATTTATGGGTCTGCACAAAGACCTCCTTGACATCCCGTGAGACTGTGTCAGCAGACAGTATGTAATGCTCCAGTCTACCGGTCTTCATCAAAGCTAAAAAGCCCTGGTCGACAACAATATTAAATGGGCACAAGCTCTCTGTGACCCATTTGACGATCTCGGTTCTGCCATTACAGTGTCAACATGGATGCCACCCAACACTGGCATGATGAAATCTCACCTTGTTTTAGCCTTGGTATGGGCACAGTGACTGTAAGTGACTTTTCCTTTACCTGTTACGATCGGCCCCTTTTCTTTTCCCTTTCGCTCCCTTTTGCCTTGTATTACTTAAACACACACAGCCCCTCTCCTTAGTCAGCATTCTTGGCTGTGCGTTTTCTTATCTCTTATCTCTGACTCATACGTTCCACGATGTTCCATGTAGTTCTATCACACACAGCCTTCTGACTCGTTTCGCGCTGTATGTGACTCATTCCCCCTTATCCCCAGCTACCTAGTTTAGGTTTCTCTCTCGTTGAGCTACCGCACAGCTTGGTCCGTGCGCAGGACTCGTTACATATAAATAAGGCGTAGTATAGGCCATGTATCTCCAGCTTGAGCCTACTCGAGATAGCAATCTAATGCGTCTTTGACCCTCTCACTCCCTCCTCTGCTCTCCCCTCGTACCACTTGGCCTCGCAGCGTCTTCGCTCGAGGATACTCTGACTTCGTCTTCGACGTCGCTACATACTCGCCTAGGCGGAGTAGTGACTAGTCTCTGTGCATTGCGCTCAGGACCTACGCCCCTCGTCTTCATCTTGCAGCTTTAGGTCGCACATCGAGTCTACGGCTGACACTACCCGCGCCTGTCGTAACATTACCCTTACATTCAAATGCTGCCATAATTGACCCGTTCTGCAGAATGCTTTTCACAATTTTAGTGCAGACTTCCCCAACATCTTTGGCTTCATTGGCAGCATCAAGAACCTCATCTCCCCAATAGGTCTTGACATGTTTCTGCATGTTACCAGTGGACTTTGCATCCTTCATATCCAAGTACCCCCGCATGGAGGCTCGGCATCCATGTCTAGCACATTTGAACTCATGGACATGTCGACCCTGAATCTCACAGACAACAGGTGTCAGCTTGAAGAATGCATATATAGGTGAGGACCAATCTTTTTGTAGTCATTCTGTTGGTGGGAAAATAAATCAATTCATTTAAAGTGAAACTGTAGATGTACTTAGCTCTGCTTCTGCAGTCTCCAGGCCATCGAGCTCAACGACACTTGGTGAATGGTCATGGTGACTCCCTGAGGATATTACCACCTCATCATCATCTGGATTGGATGGGAGGGTTTGGAATGCCTGTTCTGTGGCTGGTGGATGGGCCATCTTTTGTGTTTTATGCGGTACTGGTGTGTCACTGTCGCTGCTGGCCGCTGTGTGAGTCATGTTCTTTCATTTTTTAGACCTTGATAAGGTAATGTTGGTTGCTGCCCAAGTTGCCTTTTCAGTTGGTTTCACTACTTTCTGACTCATTCCATGGCACATTGGCAGTGTCTCACCCCTTCCACATTTCACTTCTTCCTTTGGTTCCAAAGCCTCATACACAGCATAGTCTGTACACCAAACTCATATGTATAAATAGCACATAACATACTTGATATACTCTAGCTTGAGTCTACTTGAGAATAGCAATCTTTTGTGCTTGACCCTCTCACCCACCCTTACTAATCAGTAAACCAGAACTTGGCTCTACAGAGCTGTGCAGAGTTGCACAGACTCACAGACCCTACAGAAAGGTAGTGGTTCTGAAAATACAGTACATGAAATGCTAGATAAGAGATATGGCATAGCCATCTTAGTAATACAACATATAGTCAGTGAGAATGACAAATTGAAAAGAAAAGGGGCTGATCATAACATGATGACTCATTACTAGTCACAATGTACATCATATATCATTTTGCACTACTGAGAATGACATTACTAGAGAAGCATGATGTATTTTGGGCTGTGTGGTCAGCTCTTATTGATGTATCAATAATACTGGTAGGAAATGGGCATGGAAAAGGGCAGGAGAGGGCCTTGGTGACAGGTTAGTGCAGAGAACTGTAAAGTTTAAAGGAGGATCTGTGATGATGTGGGGCTATATAACTTGGAAAGGGGTTAGAATGGCATGCAAGATTAATGGTAAGATGGATGCTGAGCATTATGTGCAGATCATAGAGGATAAGCTACAATAAACTCTGGAGTTTTATGGCAAAACTCTAGATGACATTATCTTCTAGCAGGATAATAACTCTAAGTATACCAGTAGAAGGGCCAGGAAGTGGTTTCAGGACCATAAATTTAAGGTCATGGTATGGCCTGCTCAGTCTCCAGACCTAAACCCCATAGAACATCTATGGTTTTTTCTCAAGAGAAGGCTTTATCAGTAAATCACTAGTTTTTACATAGAAGTATAGACTGGTATAGACTTATACAGAGGTACAGACTTGTATAGGCTAATAGAGACTTGTGGTCTAGCATACCATAATAAAATACAACCAAGCACACTAACCAGGCTATAACCAAACATAACCAAACATACTAATCAAATACTAATTAAACACTAATCAAATATATAATTAAGCATACTAATTAGATACTAACAAAATATAACCAAGTAGACTAACCAAACACAACCAAACACACTAACCAGGCACTAATCAAGCACTTACCAAATACAATCAAGTATACTAACCAAACACTAACCAAATACAATCAAGTAGATTAATTAAACACTAATCAAATACAATCAAGTAGACTAACCAAATACTAATCAAACAAATCCAAACACTAACCAACTGCTAACCAAGCACAACCAAACACTAATCCAATTACAAATAATCTATGTGACAATTCACTAACAAATAACATGCAGTAACACTAAATTAGTTACATCATGACTGCATTTGCACCAGATTATGTAATTCTACAATATAAACACCATTATTGGATTTGGTATAGCCATTACCAAGCAGATAATACACCTTTGCATAAAGCATTTCTCTATTTAAGTAATGTGAGATGAAATCAGCTATATCTTGGCTGCATCTGTGCCGGATTATGTAATTCTTAAACAGAATAAAAGCCAATACTCTGTACTACATTTGGTACAGCCATTACTAAGCATAACATTTCCACACACATTTGTTATATGGCATTTTTCTTTTTAAATACTATTTGAGATTGAATTGGCTATATCTGGGCCGCATCTGCACCGGATTATGTAATTCTTGGTCGGAACGAAGGCCAGCACTCTGCACTACATTTGGTATAGCCATTACTAAGCATAGAATTCCCATGCACATTTGTTATATGGCATTTCCCTTTTTAAATAACTCAGAGATTAAATTGGCTTTATCTGGGCTGCATCTGCACCGGATTATGTAATTCTTGTGTGGAATGAAAGACAATACTCTATACTACATTTGGTACAGCCATGTCTAAGCATAAAACTGCCATTATTATTTGTTGTGCTTGGTTAGTTGGACTTAGCAGTTTTGAAGAGAGTGGATGCTGATGTAAGTTGAAGTTCCCACACTTGATTCTCAAAAAAGCGCACAAGTGTGTATTCCATATTTGGTTATTTTCATTTATTTGTACCAACACAGTATATAGACAACACACCTGCGAGTTTTTTCCCCACAGCCTCTTTCTTCTTGATTTGTATCATCTCTACCACCACTACTCTTTACTTGCCACTTACTACCATTACTTAATTAATTATGCTTGTTTGTTTTTGACAATATCATATATGGTAAGTGGGGATATATTATTATATAATCTATAACTGATTATGTAAGTTGTTTATTTTTGTTTTATATAGCTTAGTCTAGTAAATTTATATTAATATAGAGGATTATGTAATAACTGAGTTTGAAATAATTTGATTTTAAAATTAAATCTCTGATTTATTTTTGATAGTTTACATAAATCTATACAGACCTGTGCAGGGAAAGATAGTTTATTGATGTTGCAGATTATTCTAAGCCACCCAAAGAGATACTAGAGCTTTTGAAGCACATACAGGTGGAGTGGGACTCTATTGGGGTTGCTTAGTGCCAACAGTTGATTGAGAGTATGCCTAGAAGGATCCAGGAGGTCATTTAAGTCAAGGGAGGATATACCACATATTAGTTTATAATATCTAATATATACATAGGTTAGCAACAAAATTATTACAGTGTTATGATGTGCAAAAATGGCTATATCTCCACAGCTACTGGACCAAATCACATGATCCAGGGGGCAATACTGTAGCCAAGAGTATGTGGTTTATTTGTTTGCACCAAAGTGAAGTGAAAATCCCATAGGTGATGGTGAGGTGCTGCATGCTCCAGTTTGGGGTTAGGCATTGCAACATTTTTGTTGCCCACTGTATGCCAATACCTACTTGGTATCAGAAATTATACTTTAGTCTATAATGGTGAAGAATAATAGCCTGCACTGACTCAGACTGAGGTTAGGATAAACAAACTAGTCACTTGCAGACAGGTTTTTACCTCAAGCTTGTGGAAGGTGTTTTTCTTTGAAACTTACATTTACAAAAAAAACTGCTGCCCTGTCTTCTATAGAAGCAGAATACATGGAATTAAGGGATTGCTCATGCCAGGCTGTGTGAATACACCAAATGTTGGATGAACTTGGTTTCAAACTTAGATCAATTCCTATCTGTGGTGATATCTAAGAGTCTCTCTTCATTACAGAGAATCCTGTGACAGAAAAATGCTCAAAGCACATATATCTTCACTATCACTTTATTCATAATGCTATAATGCAAGATAAGATAGTAGAGCTGTTTTACATGTAGTTCAATCTACCAGTATACATACTCCTGTGTGGATGTCCACCTTATGCTTATGATCACCATTGTCCAGGAATCAAAGGCCAAGTGCTTGGGGCCTGGGAATACAATCCTTTAAAACTACCATCCACTACTTACAGGTAAGTCATTTGTATTAATCAGAGAACATTGAGTTTACATATATGGAGGCCTTTGGGGAATGAATAAAATAAATAGCAGTATCTTAGAAAAATCTCATCACTTTCAATAAAATGTTGTGAGACTGTTTCACCATATGTACATGCCCCGTTCAAGCATTAGACTATATAAAGCATTCATTCATAAGACTTTTTCTGACAATACTAATTATATTACTTAGAGAAAGCCTGGCTAGAGTCTGGCAAAAGAAGAAAGGCAAGAGCAAGAATGACAGTGTGCTGTAACTAACATATACAGTATCTTGGGCTCTTAGTGAGATGCTAGAGGATCATTGCTAGTAATAACCTCCATTTATAATTTGCTTTAATATCATAGCAAATTACCAGTCTAATTTGTTTCACTGATGAATTATCTAATAACAGCTGTCTAAAGGTTTTTTTCAAGTGGTGTCTAAATCAAAATTTATCATCCAAATTTCTCAGAATTCCTCACAGTGCTGCCTGTCAATAAGTTAATGAATTATCAAGTAAACCTATCTATATTAAGTCTTGACATAATTTACCCTCACCTCAGATAACCAAAAGATGACAGCACCAATAAAATGAGACCTGTGTGGACTCAGTATTTATATGGCTAAATATATGAGGCATTTATGAGACCTATGCTGAAAAACCTGTATATAAGCCATACATAATGTTGAGCACACCTCAACCAAATCAGGTACACTCATTTGGCTTGTTGCCACCCAATGGTTCAATTCAACATCTCACTAACATAGAATATTTGAGGTCAGTATATAAGTTCAGTTGGGTATCAGCACAACTCTTCATGAATCTTTGGCTGCTTATGTAAGTCATATGCTACATCAGCAAACTAACTCTGTCTGTCCAACTCTAGACAGCTCTGTCCAGAGCTATCTAGAGTTGGACAGACAGAGTTAGTTTGCTGATATATAAAGACAAGAGTTTAGTATAGTACTAGATGTTGTATATCTAGATACTTTAGACTTGACCAAAATGCTGAGGTATTAGCTTCTTCTAGTTCTAGATATTGCTAAAGTAGTTACCTTTAATGGAAAAACTGGGACACTAAATTTTAAAGGCAACTTGAGAGGTTCACAAGAGTGCAGTGCACAGAAATACTTCAAGAAATTTTTGCCAAGTCTAAAGTATGTATATATATATAACAAAGTGGGCCTATTAATGTGTAGGCTGGTAGTCTAGTGGTTTGGGTGTTCTGTGTTCTTTTTTTTGTGGTATTTAGTGTTCAAACATTGCAATGTCCTTTTTTTTTGGTTGATTTTTGGTGGCTCTCGTGGCACGTGACTTAAGCGGGCCCAAGCGACGAACCCTGATAAACGTGGACCCACCAGGGTCCTAAGCTTCGCTAAGCCTCAGTAAGACCCTTAGCACACTTGGCCGTGTAAGCTCCACGGGCTCGCCAATGGATGGTGGCGTCATAGCTGTGAACATAGTTGGAAATTCACACGATTGCACCGCGTGCAACTTTTCTTGTTTTCTCGTTATGATAGTCATTTTTTTTTGTACAAGCGATGTTATTACGTAGCCGCTAACTAGTCTAGCCCTACATAATGTGATGGACTCAGGCTGAGTAAGCAGCGCACGAGGCCGGAGTGCTAAGACTTCGGACCAGCAACGTAAGCGTCACCTTTCTCTTCCTTCCCTGTTCCGCTACGTTGAGCGCTCGCTCCTCCTCAGCCTCTGACCCTCGTCTTTCCTCTGCTCCCACCACACCACACCCAGGGCTCGCCCCAAACCAGGCTCGCCACCTCGCATTCGACATCTCGCAGGGCCCTGCAAGCGCCCGCGGCCGCCCACGGCATCCCCAACTCACTGCGAGGCGGACCCGCCCGCCCCGCAGCGTGGGACCCGATGGACAGCCCAGCGCCCGGGGCCGGAGCGCGCTTCGCGCCTCGCCCTCACACACCCACTGCACAACTCCACCTAGCCACACACAACTACAGCCTCTCCCCACCTGTCGTAGATACACTCGTGACAATGGACACATTTCACTCCTCACTAGCACACAGAGTGACGTCCGTAGTACGCTAACTTAGGTTCAAGGGATGTGGGACTCTGTATGCTACACAGTGACCCCGGTCAAGCAGGGGGCTGTGGTAGATTGATACACCCACTAAAACCTCTAATTTTGTGACGCAGTCAGGGTCGAGATCGGGCGGGACGATGGAGGTCCAGGTTCAGAGGGTGCGGTCAGTGAAGGATGGGTCTCAGCGGGACCGGGCGAGACGGTGACTGATGTCGAGTCGATTTTGGATGTTCGCAGTCCCACGCGAGTAGACAGATCTGGGGGTATGATGGACGTTATGGATGGCGTCTTCGCAGCGGAGGGCCCAGATGAGGTGGGCAGTTTCAGAGAGGAGGATCCGTCTGAGGCGAGCACGACCCCTGATGCATTGAGATACCACCAGATCAGAATGGTGGGGCAATGGCCCCACAGCCCAAGATGTGCCAAAGAGAAGAAGGGAAATGGCTGCGGGGTTTGTCCGGCCATAGGGGCGCATGGCATCAAGTCCAAAGCTGCTTTCGTTCGGGGGCGGTGCAGTGCAGGAAGATGTGGTCCAGGGACTCAAAAGTTTGGTCAGTGCAGCCGGGAAAGGGTGCAAAGCGCACCGCGTTCATAGGTCGGGACCTCTTGTTGATAATCGAAGCGAGCGTTAACGTCCAGTATCGTGACGAGATTCTATGACTGTGTGAATGCCACCGCCATTTTCCGAGTCATGGCTTGTGTCAGTGGGTTTGCACGGGCTCACCGTCGGCCGTGGCTTAAGTATGGCAGATGTTGCCAGCCTGTGGCACTTCAAACACTAGCGTGGACCTCCATTTACCCTGTAAACACGAATCCTGACTCACTGACTAGTGATGGCCCGAATCGATTGAGAAGCAGCAGCACACAATGAGTGGTGAACTCAATAAAGTTCGTGCCATCCGGGTGCATCGGAATGATGTATAGTAGTCCAATATTCACTTGTTCCCGTGAAAGAAGCGACACTGTATTGGGTCACGTTAGGTGCAACGAATCAGCAGAAACAGGATGTGGTCCATAAAATTTGATTTTTGGAACTGTCTCACCAACGAGATTCTAGTAAGTTCGAATAGTTGGTGAGAAATGGAAATGCTATTTGAGAGCGGAAACACTGTAGTACCAGTGGTCAGTTGGATCAAGTCAGCCATGTCTAGTCTAGATTGGCCGTTTGACGGCCCGTGGGTTCTTTGCGCGTTTGGGACAAAACTTTTTTTTTTTTGCAACGACACGATCTTGAAACTCCGATTGCCGCCCTCAGTGGAAAACCATAATTGACTACCAAATTGTTATCGGTTCGGAGTGATTCTATGTACTGAACCAGAACTTCTGGCACCCTCATTCAGGCAAAAGTTCAGGAATGAAGAACAGAAAAACATGTAGAGCTAATCCAGAAAGTCCTTGCTGGTGATTAAGAGCTACGATCCACTATAAGCACTGAGTCGGACGTCTCAAAGAACGAGGCGACGGCGGAACTAGTTCTATGTGGCGTCAGCGTCCCGATCGCTGTCACTATGTACGCGAATCGACTCCGCAGGACCAAAAGCAGGGGACACGGCAGTATAAGTATACTAGCACGGATGCTTCACATCTGGCCCTGCCACTCCCATTTTGCCCGCACCATTGAACCCAGTTTTTCTTCGCGACTCGAATATGACTGCAGAGAGTGCCGTGGCGGAGAACCTGATGAGAGGTCCCCTCATAGGTACCTCCTTCGGTTTAGTGTATGTTTCCCTATCAATTTATCTGCAGTCCATTTTGCAACCCATTGTTCTTCAGTCTCTATGGGATTAGCCTCATGCAAGGCTTCTTCTACTTTCAGACTTACGAACGTGACAACTGGAAGCTCAAGGCCATGGTATGTTGTTTCTTCAAGAATCATCGGAGGCTGACAGTGCTAATATTTCAATGTCTCAACCCTCGGGCTAGGTCGTGCTTCTCCTGTAGGCCTTTTCCTACGTTAGGTATTGTTGGGTGGCGCTTACTTTTTTTTATTTTTATTTTTATTTTTATTTTATTTTTATTTTTATTTTATTTTATTTTATTTTGTGTAGCACTTTGGAGACGGCACATGCTGCCACAGCTGTATGTGCCCTGGACAGTTACCTCATTGTTCAATATGGTGATCTCCACACCTTGGAGTTTGGAACAATGTGAGTGCCTCCGACTTCGACCGTGTGATGCTCCATGTTGAATTCTTTATCTAGTTTGTTTGGGGTACGTTTTTTGCTCAACTTTGATGAGAAACATTATGCATATGATTGATTGATTTCAATTAAGTGCCCGTATATACTCGGAGTGAGCTTTTGTTTCATTTGTCTGGCACCATATGAAAAGCTAATTCATTAAAAGTTCCTTATCGACTTTTGTGTCTATCTGTAAGTTCATCATCTGCTCTGCTCACATCATTTAGATTGATCTTGGTTGTTTTAGATATTTTACCTGGCGGATATGGATGTGTCAGTTCACCCGTCTGGATGCTTATTCTCAGGGGATCTGACGCATTTTTTCAGTCACAAAAAACAAGTTGATCATGATTTTCATGGTGTGTTACATTAGTTTCTTGACCTAGATTGTCGATCGATCAGTACCGACAGTGTGTCTTTTCTACATCGCGAACAGGCAAGCGAAGTAGCACCCTTGGCAAATAAATACTAACTACGTTTTTCATTAGTTGCCACACTCTATGGGTCCATAGCTACGTAGGCGCGATTCATCCTATGTCTCACCGCGTCTCTCAAATCACATCAGTTTCTTGCAGCCAACATGGGCTCTCTATCTACATGACTATCGTCTATTAATCATTCTCTGCACCGTGCTCTTCTTCACCGGAGACGCTTTCTCGGCCAGCGTTATGTCTTATCATCTTAAAAAACATAGAGTTTGGTTGCAAGCAACTCCGAATCCCTCTGGGAAACCCCATCGGACGGACACCATGTTGAACCGCCTCATCGTTTTCGTTGTTGCTACTGGGGCGGTGACGTCGTGCGTTTCTATGCTCTGTCGTGATGTACGATAAACTGACATTGACGAGATAGGTTTGCTGGAATGATTGTATTTTCGCTGGTCTGTTTTCTATTTCTTTTTTTGTCCATTCTAAAAGAGTGATGATTTGATAACACCAAAACTTTACTTTGTGTAGATCGTTTTTATGCCCCATAGCCTTGCGTTTGTGGCCCCGGTCCTCGTTCAAGCGCACCGTACGTGTCTTCCCTTCCTCTCTCGTATTGCGCCTCAAAAATCGAATGTTATTTCATCTGCCGGTCATGTTCGGGATGTCGTCCTGTTCTTCGATTCCTGCCATCGTATTCTGCACTTTCCGCCTCCAAAGTTTATTCAAATTCAATCCTCGCATCGTACGTCTCCTCGACTCTCTTTTTCAAATCTCTAACCATCTATTTTATGTTGCCCGGTCTGTGCTCTTTATCTATCCCCACATTCGTCGATGCGGATCCTACACACATTTACCGTGACAAGACTCAACATCCGAAACCTTTTGTCCAAAACTACCGCGAGCACAATCGGTGTCGAACTCCCGGCTGGCGCCTCCCTGCGGTTTGCTGGTCCGCATGATCTTTCGATAGCAACATCCGGACTCTCAGTACCTGAACAACATGGGTTGGCGAGCGAATTCGGAATGGAAGAGAAGAAGGCATGCACGCTAGCCATGCAAGCGTGATTCATGATCCCGCTGGAAAGAGGTCACTCCACCCTCTCTCGTATGCCCTATGTTGGTATTTGGTGGAGGGGGCCTATGATTGATCATTCCAACAGGTCCACTGATACCACTGATTTTATGCTCTTCCGATGAAATGTCAGAACCCGGTGGATATAACTTCAAGCATTAATCCTCGTATTATTGTATATATAAGTATCACACAGTTTGATTGGAATTCTTTGTTCTATGGCTGGTAGCGCCGCGCAGACCCTCCTTTGCATATTCTAACTATCCGGGCGCCGCTTCAGGTTGTATATTGGAATACATTTTACAATTTCTTCGAAAGTGTTGCGTGCATCTTCAGACTCTGGTACATATCAAGCAAGGGTTGCAAATCCAACTTCCTACATTCCGTAATTGAATACGGTGTAGACACCCTGCAGGAAAGGTGCTCCGATGATCCAGTACACAGAATACTACTCAGCGCTGGGGTGCTGCAAATGATACTAGCGAGAAAAGACTCACCGGGCCGTCTTTTCGTACCAGTAAAAGCACTGAAGCAGTCGCTCGAACCATCGTAAGTGGGTCCAAGGTTCATGAGTTCAGGGTGATCCTGAACATCCTCCCGTTAAACTTCAATGTCAAGCTTGGAAAATCTTTGCATGGGACTGCACGATGTCGATGAAATTCCTTCTCCGACGATAACAGGTGTATAAACCCTTGCCAAAGTAATCGCCACCAATTTCTTTGTGCAGATGGCCAACTGCCTTATCATCTCCAACAATGAAATTGGCACTGGTATCAATGATAGCCGCGAAAGATTTGTAGAATGCTTGCATTGTTCACGTAAATGTTTTCGACTGCTACATACCTCCCAGTACCCCTGCTGAGCATGACAACGCAGGTAAGTAAATTTCCTTACAGTTTGCGTGGTAGCATACCGGGTCAAGTTATCATGCCTTTATAGAACAAAGAATTCGCTCCGCCAATGTAAAGTCCCCTTCCGTCAGGGGTGAGTTTTAGTGCGAACACTGGATTGATCACTTTATGCTCTTCGACCAGGGTTCCGAACAAAGTTTGTGCAGGACATTCTGAAATAGAGAGAAATGCCATTCCCAACATACCATCTGCAAGGAAATGATTTTCTTTTCGGAGTGAAGGCGAATATATGTCTGCGACACCAACGGTTTGAATGTCTGCCTATACATGTATGGTAACGGTCAAAGATAAAAATGACCATGAACTAAATTGAACATACTGTGAAACCAGCAACGGTGATGGCATCAGTGAATAGCTTCCCTGAGACAACTTTGTCCCAGTACCCAAATCGTCCAGTTGCATCACCCATATGGATCGAGAACTTCTCATCTTTGTTTTTGGATGTTGGAGACGAAGAGGGATTCCAGCGTTTGTGGCCAATGTAGGTATAGTCACAAGTTTCTCCTGGCAGGAAGAGATCCTTGTCTCATATTAGGAAATAATAATAATGTCAGAGTGAACGAGGTGCACTCATGCACTCGCAGTGTCAATGGATACTGTTGTGTTCAAGGTCAACACATAGACATTCCGTTGATGTACAGTAATGAGAATTTTTTTCTTACCGGTGAAGGGTATAAGGGGACTGCCGACCATAATTACGGCATACCAATGCATATATATTAAGATGGTTGGCCAAGGGGGTAGTACCAGCGCCAGGCTTCATTATCCTCTTCCATTCCATTTCAGATTTTTCGGCATCATCAGAGTGGGGAGCTTTTCCTGTGTTCCTTTTGTAATTTGACAAACGACGGAGCATCAAAAATGAAGGCAGACATACACATCGACTGATTCAACATGAGAGACGAGGGCCTCGATATTAACAGTGTTGTTCGGATACAGCCAGGAGGAGGAAGCATTTCTAGGAAGCGGCATGGCTGTGCCGAGACTCTTTACGCTTCAATGGCAGTGCGATACCAAAAACAGCCAACCCAAGAGTGGTCACAGACGTGACGTGAAGTGCATTTCCGTTACCCCGCAAGGCGGCTCCTCGAAGTTGAATAACGACCGACATTTAACCAATCGCTTCTTTTCTGGTGGCCCAGTAGATCTTTTCTGCATGCTGACCCCATCATATCTGGCAGCGTCGCCATTTGTTGTCTGGTTATTTGTGTGTATTTACTGACAATTCTGCTCTTCTGCTTCCTGCCACTTTCTGGTCTAGGAGCCCTTGATTTACTTTTTCTGCTCCCATCCATCTCCTCATTGCCTTGAGATCGGTAAGTATTTACTTTTAATGGCTTCTTACATGATGATTTTATACATAATGTATCACGTCCGACCGTGTAATGATTCGGAAGGAACTCTCGATACACCCGAGTTTAGATCAAACTGTCGTGTTGGTAAATCGGAATCAAACTGATGTAAATGCACCTCCGTCAGACCAATATGGGAAGTGGAAACATCTGTACGACCAGGTTGTCGCCTTTTCGTTTAAGCAGATACATCATGTGGGACTTCTTACTATCGCATATTCGATATGCTGTTTTACATTCTTTCATTCGTTGTTCTTATTGTTGCAAACACGATGTATTGAAGTGCATATGTCAGGTTGTGGTCGTGGTGATCGTCAGATTACCGATAGCAGACGTATACTAACATACCGTTTACATCAATACACGTTTCAGTACTTTGATCCACATTTTCCGATCAGTTCCTACTCAATGATGCTCTCGTCGGATCATTAGGGTCAGGTGATAATCAGATTAATGGTAACATTAGAGCCCGAGGACATTCTCCGCACGCGGGGCTACCAGTATAGTCTTATCCAGTTTTTCAACGTTCAGAGCGAGGTGAGATAACTGAGCGAGGAGTAAAGGCTGGGGGTGTGCGCGTACCTTTGTGTGGATGAGGATGCGGAACCAAGCGGGGGGGTGGAGGAACGGAATTCTACAAGGGTAAGAAACCTCGGCGATGTACGAGGGTACGCTTTGGCCGTCGAGCGCATTCGATAGAACAAAAATGCATGACAGCGACTGCATGCCAACGCCGAGGTGCAGAGGAGGCAGGAGGGAGGAAGCGAAAGACGTTGCGGCAGGATTCAACGAACGCGCTGTTGTGAGAAGGCCCTTGCCATGAAAACTCGCCTTTGACGTGTCTATGCGTCTCTGCTTGTAAGTTGTGACTTAATAAGGTGAGGAAGCGGAACGATACAATGGACTCACGCGGGGAAGGGAAGATCCTGAGTTTTCGGAACAAACGCTGAGTGCGAACCTGTCGGGAGAATCGCGCTCTGAGGGCAGATTGGACGTTGTCGAGTAGCTGAGCTGCTTGATCAAGTTCGACAGGGGTGGGTGAGTCAGATGGAGCCAATGGCCATTATCCTGTACGCGACCGCGGCGTGGGGGCAGAATGACTCGAAGACCCGAGATTCGCTAGCACAAATCAAGAATCGAATTTCGAAGCTAACAGGCAATGAAATGGACGAGCTCACCTTGAGAGTTGTCGTCATCCGCAGAGTCTAAGGAGCCTGGAACTTAAGTCATGTCCATCACCCCTTCTCCTTGCCCTCTGCAGTGAAAACCAACCACGAACTCTTAGTAGAGGTCTATCTGCCTGAAACAGGAGGGAGGGGATGCGAGACACCTCAGAGGGGACTCGAGGTTAGTCGGGAACGCGATGCATGCGTGTGATGGACGAAAATAAAGGAAGGCGGAGAGTCACCAGAAGCGCTGAAGGTTTGTCAGACGACAACTTCTTCGGAGACTCGGTGTCACTGACTTGTTAGAGCTCATTGGAAATCCCTGATACTTCCATTTTTTGCTGTTTATAATCTGTTGTGCAACAAGCAGAGCTCCGTATTGTTGGTAAGCCCTCGTCAGCGTTCCAATTGAATTGATTACTTGATTACCCTAGCTATAGATAAAAGGGAACGCAAACCATAGGGGTGGAGGCAAGCAGACACACACCATTACCACTCAACGCGCGTTTGCCTCAACATAATCCATTATAATTGAAATATGGCAATATCTTGCTAAGATTCTCCCGGTGATAAGTTCTGTACGTCTTCACCCTAGTTATTATCTTTTTCATTTCTCTAGCTGTCGAATTGAACAGTGACGTTTGCTACTCAGCCTCTCAGAAGATGGTGATTGATCACAATCCTGAGCGATGATAACATATTGTTGTTCATGCTTGGCAAATTGCCACCAGATGCTACGTTCCACGCTCCATTGTTGTAACTTGTGGGCTCGATGTCCTGCTGATCATCGTGTCAGACATCGTGCTGGACGTATCAATTACGTGCAACCAGGTCGAGTAAGTAAACTATTTTGGGATGGTGTTTCCCTCGAGGGCGGCTCTGTAACAATAACGGACTTCAAGTAGATCCGATTAAGTAAACGACGCGGAAGTGTTCATGCATCCTCGGAGGTACATGTTAAGCTAGGAATGCAAACCCAACTTCCTCCGTTTCGTAATCGAATATGGTATAGACACTCTGAAGGAAAGGTGCTCCGAGGGACCAGTACGCTGATGAGATTTCAGCAGAACACTGCTCAGCTCTGAAATACTGCAAACGATAACGAGGAAAGACTCACGAGGCTGTCTTCTCATACCAGCAATAGCACTGAAACAGTCGGGTGACCCATCGTAAGTCGGTCCGAGGTTCATAAGTCTGGGCGGGATCCTGAAGTCCCTGCCACTCAGCACGAACTTCACTCGCGGGAAAACTTTGCATGGGACTGCATGATCTCGATGAAATGCCATTGTTAACGACAACGAAAATGAAACGCGTACAGGTATATAAACCATCTCCAAAGAACCCACCACCAAATTTTTTGTGCAGAACGGCAACTCGCTTATCATCTCCAATAATGAAATTAGCACTGGTATCAATGATAGCCGTGATAACTTTGGTGGTTGCTCGCATGTTGTTCACATAAATGTTAGCTATGTTTATCTCCCAGTATCCCTGCTAAATATTACAACGCATATAAGTGAATTTCCATGCAACCTGTAGTCTGCTACAAGTGGTAGCTTACCGGATCAACCACAGGCAGATAAGTTATGACACCATTATAGAGCAAAGAATTTGCTCCACCAATGTATAGCTCCCCTCCGTCAGGGGCGAGCTTTAGTGAGAACACTGGATTGATCACCTTGCGTTCTTCGACCAGTGTTCCGAAAAACGTTTGTGCAGGATATTCTGAAAGAGTGAGAAATGCCATTCCCAACATGCCATCTGCATAGAAGTGGTTTTGTGATTGGAATGAGGGGGAGTACTTCTCTGCGACACCAATGGTCTGAACATCTGCCTACCCGGTGTTAAAGGCAGTGATAATATCCATGAACTTTATTACACATACTGTAAAGCCAGCAATGGTGACTGTATCAGTGAATAGCTTTCCCGAGACAGCTTGCTTCCAGTAATTGGGACTAGCATGTGTATCAGCAAAGTGTATTGAGAACTCCTCGTTTTTATCTTCGGATGTTGTAGATGCGGAAGGATCCCAGCGTTTGTGGCCATTACAGGTATCACCACATAAATGCCCTGGCAAGAAGAGCTCCCTGTGTCACATTAAGAAATGAATTGAAAAAAGGATGTCAGAATGCACGAGATACACTTACGCACACGCCGTGTCGATGGAAACTGTCGAGTTCGAGGTCAACATACAGCCATATCATCGTCATGACAAACCCACTTACCGGTGAAGGGAATAGGGGTGGGACCACCGACCAAGATTATGGTGTACCAATACATATTAAAATGGTTTGCTAAGGGAATACCGGCGCCAGGCTTCATCACCCTCTTCCATTCCGTTTCTAAGTTTTCCTCGTCAGAGCGGGGAGCCTGTCCTGTATTTCTTTTGTGATTCGACAAACCACGGAGCATCTTACTGAAAAGAAAAGAAAATTGAGGACAAAACGCAGTCACATGAATGATTGGAGATTTACGCGTTGACTGATTCAACATGAGCGACGAGCGCATCGAAATTAACGGTGTTGTTTGGATGCAGCCAAGAGGAGGAAGCATTCCTAAAGAGTGGCATGGCTACGCCCGACCCGAGACTCTTCCGATTTAATAGGTTCGCTGGCGCTGCGATCGCAAAAACAGTCAATGCAAGAGTGGTTGCTGTAGATGTGAGGTGCATTTCGGTGAAGCTAGCTCAATTGCAATAACGACGTGCATTTATTCACCTGATTACTAAACATAAGTAAGATGAATCGGATATATTGATGATGGGCCTCCGTCATTCCAATAACGGATGACACATCAGACTGTCGACGTCCCGCTTAGATGGCATCATGGGGTAGCTACCTTTTGCTCTCTCTTACTATACCTTATAGAGGATATTCGATATGCTGTTTTTTCATTCTTTTTCATTCGTTGTTCTCATCGTTGCAAAATTCCAGTACTCTAATTGTAGTCGTTAATACTCGTTATGATGGTCAGAGAAAACATACATCAACGGCGTACCGTTTATATCAATACAAGCTTCACCATTTTGATCCACATCATTTAATGTCTTCGGATCATTACGGACGGGGGTGATTATCATAATAATGATAATGATGAGAACTTGCCTCAGCCGTAAGTGGACGGGTGCATCCTAGGTGATTGCAAGAAAGTGCACACGGGAACGCGTGTATCATGGGTGTATGGAGGGTCCAGGGTGGTGATGGCTGTGCAAGGTCAAGGGCAGGACAGACACATTCAGTGCGAGACAAGATAAAGGGAGGAGCGAAGTCACGAAGTATCCGGCGGTGCGCGCGTGCCCCTGCGAGGATGAGGATCAGCGGAACGGAGGAGGGGTACAGTTTTGCAAGCGCAAACACCCTGGTCGATGGCCAAGGGTGCTCTTTCTAGTACATTGGGCTGCTAGAGCAATGGTGCCTCAATGGAGAGAGCAGAATTTTAAACGAGGACGCCGCGCGAGCATTGCAAACATGCATGCGGTGGCCGTCGGGGGCACTTGACTGAATGACACCCGCCGTGTGACTCCGCCGAGGTGCAGAGGTAGGAGGAACGAACTTGAAGGCAGAGAAGGCACGTAGTCTCGAATCCAGACATTAGGATACCTAGCCATACAGTCCAACGTCACTGTGATTTGACATCGCTCGCGAACGTTGAGTCTCCTGACGCATGGCATGCGCAGACTACTGTACACGCGACAATGGGTCGAGACATTGACTTCTGCCTGGTGTGGTGGTCTTGTTCTTGCTTCGATTGTGTCACGTAGTGTTGCCGCGGCTCGGTTAAGCTCGGCTGTTACCGGCTTACGTATGCGCTCGGTTTCTGGTGCGCTCGGTTATCCTAAAATCCGGTTCGGCTTGACTCGGTTAGCCGATTTAGCTGGCTTATTAGCCGTTCGATCGGGCAAAGCATGTTTTGAGCCAGCTACGATACATACAACCAAAGAATACAACATGCGAGTCATCAGGAAATTGGTGAAGAGCTGACATATCTAGATATTGATGAGATACCTAGATATACCTGTAAAAACTTAATCCAGGCAAAATTTTGACTATCCAGTGGCTGTCATCTACATGAAAAATTCATAAACTCTAGCTAGTTTAATTTGTGTTGTCAGAAGGTCTAAGAAATACCAGGAAATATCATCTCTTTACCAAATTTCTGATGGTGCTGCTGAAAGCTCATACAACACCTGTATCCCCATTTAATGTTCTGTCTGCAACAAGATAATCATGTCATGTGTGCCATGGAAAAATAAATGAGACCAAGGAGTGCTTTGTGGCATCGGTTCTACAACTGGAGTTGCTTGCTTCTATGCAGCATCTGTTGAGCACTTCTTGTTTGAACTTGCACACATGAGCCTAAGCCATGATGTTTCCAATTCCTTTGGTGGCAAGTTAGAGCTCAAACCACATGAAAGTGTTGAATGTTGTAAAGGAATTTGAACAGTCCAGTAGACTATCAGACAAATAGTCTAGGAATCTCCGGAGTGTATCCCTCTGGGGGCAGGTTAAGTCTGATTCTCTAGCAAGACTTACTAGGACTTTTGAGAATCTTGTAGCTGACACTAGGTCTTGAAGAAGTGATTGTATTGTTCTTCTTATTGTTCTTCTTGTATTCTAGAGAGCGTCTCTGACACTCTTTTATACTCTACAGGACATGTTTGTACATATGTAGGAAACAGATATAACTAGAATATCAAATATGTTGTAATTGCATTCAAAACTCGCCTTCTTTTTCTGATCTCAACGGTGTGGCACACTGCCTTACGTAATATGACATCACTGGTCTAGACCGATCACGTGATATGACATCATTGATGACGTCAGAGGTCTGGGCCCTCTTATCTCTTATCTGTGACATCATTAGTCTGGACCGCCTCATGGTAGACACATGTAGCTTACTAATGCCTCATGTATTTAATCGTAGTAGACATATATAAGTCAGGCCAAGAGTCGAGCTGAGCCCCAGCTTCGACCTCTTGTGTCTTTGTGACCTAAGTCGCGGTCCCCCTTCCTTAGCATCCCTTTTCTTGTGGTTAGTAGAGGTCGACGGTCGTGTCCTTGTTAGGTCACTTCATTAGGTTGAAGCTGCCCATACGTCCTCCTCTACTGTTAGCGCCGGATACACACGCGCCCCGCTCGTCGTTGTTTTACTCGCTGTTGGAAAGCCGATCCACAGGCGTAAAGTGGTCATCACTCTATCGGGAGCGCGTTTGCTACGTGATAGCTAGGAGACAACAACTCCTATATAAAACTGTTTGAGCTGCGCACGTCGGGCGCTACAACTGGTTCGCTTTGCCAAGGCTTAGACCTCACTCAAGAGGACACGCTTGGTCGCCAGTAAATAATGATCAATCCCTATCGCACATAGTGGGTCAGTGCAGCTGTTCTGGGCAGTGCAATCCAGCGGAATCGCAGTCTCTTCCGAAAGATCTGCAGTCTCGGCGTACTAAAACGTCAGCCGTAGCCAGGCAGAATCCGGTTCCCTCCCCCTCGACTCTCCGGTCCCGAGCCGGCGTACAAGACTCGTCCTCGTGAGACGAAACCCTCGTGGAGCCCTCTTCGTGGTAGTGGCAAGCGAGTTTCTTTTTTTTTTAGTACATGTGCACCATCGGCTACGAATTTCTCGCCGTATGTAAGATAGCTCCTAAACCCGAGTGGGACTGGACGGGAAATACGAGTTTTCAACTCGAAGCAGCAAACGTACCTCCACATCTCCTTGAATTGTTCTTTGATGCGCGTCGCTCCACCTGTTACGATCGGCCCCTTTTCTTTTCTTTCTTCACTCTCTTTTACCTTGTATTACTTAAATGCGCACAGCCCTTTCCTTTGTCGGCGTTCACGGCTGTGCGATTCCCTTATCTCTTATCTCTGACTCATGCGTTCCATGGTATTCCATGTAGTTCTATCAT